>JZLH01S0417749.1:2543-22247 GCA_001188425.1 Eucidaris tribuloides
TCACAACGTCATAGATGCCTCCTTACCATCACTCCCAGACTGCCTGTTAGGTTTTGCTATTTTTGGACGCATAATTAATTTCCCATGGTTGCCAGCTGTTATTACAACCACAATAACAGATTAGACTTTCACTTTCACCTCATTCTAGCAGATTGTTTTCATCAATTCTTTTTTCCCCCTCCGATCTATCAGACAGACAATATATATACACAATAGTCTATGGCAATGTTTCATTTCCTTATTGGTAATTGGTGTTTGTTCTGTAATTTGATTAACACATTCAAAGTGAATATGTGAATTGTATATTATAATGCAATACATGGAAATAAAGATTACTAAATAAAATAATACCCTGGGTTTTCTAGCCTGGTAGGAGTATGGTAGGTGGATAGTGAGGAATTTATTTGTGGTCATTTATAATTAATACTAGATTCTATAAAATTATTCTCTGTTCATTTTGTTTAATTATGTGTCCTCACAATAATTTAGTATCAACTTGATGTGTAATATAAATATTTTATTACATGTTTGTTATACAATACAATTATAAATAGAACAATTTTAATTCAAGTATATATATAATATTTGATTTGTACTTTTAAAAGGAAAAAAAATGTTTTGTATTTCTGTTAACATATTCCAAGGGAATGTGTAATTATGCCAACATATTCAAAGTGAATGTGAAATTATGTGGATATTATTGTTTAAATATTATTGTGCAAATTGTTTATTCATGCATATCTTGCCAGTGGCAGCATCCAATACTTTTGTATTCTAGGGTGTTTATTTGTCCATTTGAACACTACCATGTAAGCTCGATATCACAGTTTGACAGTTATTTAAATTGAAGCTCCACAATGTTAGCCTTTTACTTTACACCGACATAGCTCACGCTGCCCTCCCCCACAATCTGAGTGGAAGATTCACCACCATGATGATTTACGTGTCAATGATGAACAATAGGAGGGTAATAAATCACACACACAAACACAAAATTAGACCAGCATCTCGGTTTCGGGTGTCTGTTTTGAACTTTGGTCACCTGAAATGTTATTAATTTGCTCTGTATGCATATGCTGCACGAACACTGCATTATTTCAAACAGAGATCCAGGACAAGACTAAACATTAGCCTTTTGAGGACTATACATGTATAAAATATCTTGGGGTGGGGGGGGGGGAGGGGTGTACATGCCACATGGATGGGCTAATTTATGTCTTTCTGTTATAATAAATTTTTATTTGTACAGTATTATTTCTAACATTCTAACTTCAATCATACTTATTTTGTTTGTTTACTTATATAGAGGGAGAAGGGGACTATACACATGCCATATGGACGGGCAAATTTATATGTATTCTATATATCATATTCATTCATTTTTATTTAAATCAAATTTTATATGTATTTGCAGCCTGTATTCACATTTTGAGCCTGATACCTATGCATCAATGGGGCCACATTACCTATTTGAAAAACAATGTAATTTAATTTTTGCCCTTACGCACGACAAACAACAAAGCAAAATGATCGCAATAGCTAACTTGAGCTGAAACTTATATGTGTTTAAAATGTATATAATCACTGCTATGACTTAGGTCGTGATCACATTAGGCACATTTGATGTAGGAGACATGGAGTCGACCCTAGGTCGAAACCACTTCCCCACTGATGTGAACACAAAAACAAGTGTTTTCGACCCTACATCGACTCCACATCCACCGACGTGGATCGAAACTACCTCATTGAGGTAGTTTCGACCCTAGGAGGTGGTGTTAAATTTGTAATGTGAACGCAATATGTGGAGTCGCATCTGGATCGACTCCACATATACCGGAAGTGACCTAACGCTTTGCTCCACTCACTCCTCTCGGCCGGACAGTCGCGCCAAAAATCAGACTCCCGCTGCTTAACAATCATGCGGAGTAGCATTTGCCTTTGATAGATGGCAATGAAAGAATCATATATTGCTACATTTGTTGCAATCAAAATTTTGCACGAGATCGGCGAATGCGATTTCTATGGCGAAATGCAGCAGTGTGGAAATACGACACAGCGGCAAATACAGTGTCGTCCATCTTGGATATGCCGACTTTCAATTTGTTTCCGTGGTAAACGGCGCTTCACTTCCGGCGTCATTCTAACTCCGGGTAAGTGGGTTCGCTCCACTTAGTCATGACTTCACTTTCGATGTGGATTATTGCGGTAGATGTGAACGCGAACACAATGTGGATCGACACCACTTCACTACCTAGGTACGACCCACATATGTGTAATGTGATCACGACCTTAGTGAGAGGTGAAATTCAGGAAGTGATGGTGTCAGGCCATTGCTCACTTCTCACAACCTGTTTGTTCACGTAGATCTAAAATAAGTAACATGAGGATGTTCCTGTATGTTGCATCCCACTTGATGTGTGGGCAACATTTACGTCACAGGTAACTGGAAAGGAGAATCCAAGGCTACAGCGTTCCGCATAAATCATTGACGTGAGCGTTCAACATGACGGAGAAACGTATGAATGTGTATGTAAATTCACTTCACATAACAAGTATGTTGTGAAAATAAAATCTAATGTTGCCATAAATCAAAATCTGTTTTTTCATAATGTGTATGTAAATGCACTTCACATAACAAGTATGTTGTGAAAATAAAATCTAATGTTACCATAAATCAAAATCTGTTTTGTCATAATGCAGTGACGCCTACACTGGACACAACATAGACCTATTCAATTGTGAGAACAAGACATCGCTTCGTCCTGCAAAGCTGGAGGGTGGGGGGGGGGCTTTCAAGAGAATAACAAAAGATGAGTATTTCGTTGATGTATTTCTTTAGTTCAGGAACAGATGCAAACCTAGGTTATTGCATCATCTTTTGTTGTGCTCTAGAAGCCTCCTACCTATGATGCATGTCACTGTTTAAAAACCAAACAGATCTATACTAGATCACCATAATCATGTCAACTGCCTTATATATCATTTATTCAGTAATGGAACAAACAATTTAAAGCCTACATGTAAGTATAGTTTGGTCAATTAGACAAATTTTTTGTCAATCTTTCACAAATGATTCTATTGTCTCTCCAGACATCAGAAAACAACATCTAACCTACTGAAAATTGATTTAAGTGACAAATAGTGAGGTTTAAATTATAGGAGAGCATCTAGTGGTATGTACATTACGGTACCCATGGGAAATGTTGGGGTCCCCCCCCCCCACTTGACATAATACATTTTGAGCAATTTCTCAATGATAGGAGAGTTTCAGAGCGAGCAATTTTCAGGGCATTGATAGATCATAGAGGTGTATCTAAACATGAAATTGCAAAGAATTTCATCATTTACCATTTAGTGAAACTACAAATTGGCTTTAATATACTTGGTTATCAAAAATCCCCCAACATAAAAAAAATGGACATTTGAAACACGTAAGGTACTTTTTCTGTTAATCTACAACCACCACATCCAGTACTTCTGGTTTAGTACTGGTATTTAATTTCTATGGAACTTACGTCAGCAAAAATAAATTGTCCCACGAACTGATCATATTTCCTTTTGGTCAACCACATGTTAAGTATAAAGGTTATCCATGCCCCAACTATACACGGACTAGAAGACATATGTGAGCCGCTCCGACGGTAGGAGGCAAAAGTCGCAAAAATCATTTTCTGTTTTTTGCTTGATTCAAAATCTCCATATTCTTAGCTTTAAAATGATATATAACACTTGAAATATACGCTAAAGGAAAGGGGCAAAAAACACGACCGAAAGTTCAATTTTTAGACAGCGCGCCAAGGAAGTTAACGGAGAAATTGGCGTTTAAAGTTTCACCATGAATTCAAACTCAGTCGGGCGCGGATACGCCCTTGAATTAGTGATATAATTCCTAAAAAGTCCTTAGCAACCAGGGCTTCACCTGCATAAAAAAAGTTGAAAATTGGCATGGTGACAGACTGTACTCTTGTCCAGTTGTATGCAAAATGTCAAGTTCATCTATTAATATTTACAGTGGAAAGTTTAATGATGAATGTGACAATGTAAAACGGAACTACCGCTAATCTGCAGCCATTCGGCGCAAATGTGTCGCTACAATCATAGCAATCTTTAATTTAATTAATCTTAATATAATTCATTATGGAAAAATAGTGTTTTCATTGTTTTTTATATTGATGTCCTAAAATTTCTACAAAGAAACACAAACACCGCATGTAAATTTAACGCTACAACCCAGTTCTTGCTGTATGTCACTGTATAGCCATTTGCTGCGGCAATTATACCTACAGCAGTTTTTTGTTGTCGTTTCCAGTTTTATGAGAGAACATCCCTTTTAGCTTTCACTTGAGTCATGTAAGAATTGCTCAGAGGACGAATAGTTATGCGAGATCGTTATTTGTTAAGTCTGGAAACCAATAATAATTTGAGTAAGATCGTGCGTTCTGTATTTTTTCATAATTCAAACACACCACCTTTCCTAAAGCAGAAATAAAAATCCATAGCAATACATGAAATCCTTGTATGCTACTGGTTCTTTTTTAATTATCCATGTGTTTTGCTGGAAGAAGTACAAGACCATGTACATGTATAACTAATGTAGTATGGGTATGCAAGTTTCTCGTAGACCCTTTTATGCTTCTTACGTAACTCTCATCCCTCAACAAAAGAAGTTTGAAACGCTTTCTTACGTAACTCTCATCCCTCAACAAAAGAAGTTTGAAACGCTTTCTATAGACAGGGGATTAACACGCGTAGCACTGCCTGGCCGAGATCCGGGTCTATTGTTTTCTCTTTTAATAGTTGCTTGTGTATTATCTACTTTACCAGTTGCAAACAAACTAACTTGAAAGAGAGAATACTCATCGTTTTCAGTTTCAGCAAGGTACAATTCTTTCTTTAATTATCTCAACTCTTAGATTCAAACCAATGTAAAAAGGGAGGCACGAAAATAATTCACACCTCTCTCTGCGGTAGCGTCCACTTTATATAAATCTGTGTTGTGACCGGCACTGATTGTTGAAAGAGAGATTACGCATTTTTGTTCGTAAAATTTCCCTATAGCATTCCGAAATCAAACAGAGAATTCCAACAATTTCTATGTCAAAAGTATGGGACGTACACTCGGGCGTTTGATTACAGGGGGGAAAAGGAGTGTGTGTAATGAATAGAAATTCTACACGAGCGTTAGGACGGAGTAGCTGTACCCCTCCCGAGCTTATTCGAATTTATTTTCATTCATGTTGTTTGATTAAAAAAGTAAAGCATTACATGTTCACGCATACAGTCACACACCAAGTATACTGTCTTTGAAAAAACTAGGATACTGGAAATACGCCGCGTGCCGATGTCACGTGACACAGTCCTTAGCAACCCGGTTTCGGATGATCGTTCGTTCGAACGACAACTTGACCCGTAGAAAAGGGTTTGGAAAATCACTGTTTTGGGGTATTTAGAATTCGAATCCAAAGCTGAAACTCACACATTAGATAGAATAGATATCAAACTTTTCAAAACTGAAATAAAAAAAAAATCACCAAAATAGTGGTATGGGTTGGTATTTGGCGTTTTCTGTGATTTCGTCCGTTGCGACTTTTGCCCCCTACCGTCGGAGCGGCTCACATATATACAAATTCCCCTTCAATTCTATTAACTAAGGCTGGGTCATTACGGAAATATTTTTTCCCGGATTCCGACGGCATCGTGCCGGTCGGAATCCGGTATCCCGATAAAATATCAAATCGGACGGTGAATACGATCGAAAGCACGTCCAAAAAGTATTAATTTGTGACCCCCAACCCCCAAAATGGAGAAACAATATTGCAAAATTAACTCTCTTTAGAAACAAAAATCTATATATTTTAACAACAAATAAAAAATCATGGTTACTGTCCAAGTATAAGCAAAGATACAAGATCATGTCAAAACAAGAACTGACATCACCTTGCCATTCCATGTAATTTATTTTGTACTGACTTAAGATACAAGTAACTGCACTACATTGACAAACACATTTGGGGGGGGGGTACAAAAAGATTTTATGTAGAGTCTACGGTAAATCACAAACAAGAATAACCTCATAACACTGATGACACCAACTTTATAATGTATCGATTCAACTGTCAAAAAAAAATAAGAATCGATTGCCATGTCCGTAATTGTACACGTGCACATTACACACGTCAATGCACAAAACAATCAACACTACCTGAAAACATCGGGTCTATAATCTGCTCGTCATAATATTTTCCATGAAATTTTTTTCACTGCACATATCTCCCAAAACAAAGTCGAAATTATCAGGTATTCCAACCAAAGTTGACAAATCCAGATACAAAAATACGATGATAAAATATTGGCCACCGATTGACTCACGCAGCATGAACAGAAAAAGAGCCTGTAGTCCCACCTATAGAATATACAGTTTGCACACTGGACTCTGTAGCTAACCAATCAACAGCGCCACTTACGGCTGAGAGGTGCAAGGCAGATCTACAGAGGTTCCCATTGCTCGCGATGCGTGAGTCAAATCATTGGGCGACGTTTTGTCATTGCATTTTTATATCTGGCTTTGTCAATTTTGGCTGGAAAACCTGATAATTTTGACTTTATTTTGGGAGATGATTTGCAGGAAAATATTTCACACAAATATCATGACAAGCAGGTTATTGAACCAATATTTTCAGGTGAGCAAAACAGTGTAACTTCAGTGACATGTATGAATGATGTAGTGTAAGTGATTGTGCTAACCATGACTTTCTTGGCATGATGTTAAGATATATTTGTTACCCGAACGGTTGCTGTGTTAACTTTTTTATTTTATTTGTGTAACATTGTTTTTATCGGAATACCGGTTTGGAAAAATCTGTTCCGGAACCCGATAGCGCCGGTCGGAATCCGGATTCCGTTCCGATCCGACTCAGCCTTGCTATTAACACAATAAAAGGCTTTTCCAGTAGTTTCTTTTTCTGCAGGGAAGGTGGCATAAATGAAGCCAGAAGTCCCAAACATCAACAAATAGAATTGCTTATCCAGAATAATCACCTGACATCAGTCTTTTGCCAATAAAACTTTGCCCATCAAAAATTTAAACTACATTAACTATGAACTTTATAAATATATCATTACACAAAAATCTTCTCTGCCAAGCACTACAACCATATAAACTGCGTAGGTTTGTTGTTTCCTGTTTAAAAGAGCATTGTTGCCAGAAAATGTGAAGTCTTAGCAAAAAGAGAGATCTGTTAACATTTCAAAAATGTTACCTTGTTAATCACTCACTCACTAGCCACTAAAATATCATAACAAGTCAGTAGTACCCATGCATGTAGTATCATGTTTTGTTTTGTGTTTTTTTTTATGGGGAGCTTTTTTGTTTTGGGCTTTTTTTTTTGGTGTGTGTGCAAAGTGTGCAAGGGACAGAACTTACTGTAAGGCATGCATCCATTCTTTCTTCTCTTCTTCACTTGTGGCTGACATTCGATACGACGTATGCCGTCCCTCCACCACACGGCCATCTCCGTGCGTCTTGGCTGCCTTAATTACACTCTTGCTACCGGTATTCAGCTCAAAACAATGCTGGAATTAATTGCAAAATATAATAGAAGTTTATTTTCTTATTTTCAAAGTACAGGTCCGAATTACAATCAATAGTACGTGTTTTAAATATTATAAATTAGTTTTGTCAATGTTTAAAATCAATTTTTTTGCTTTCATCCAATTACTTATATTATTTAATTGTGCATTAACAAACTCAAATAAAGATTGGGGATCTGAACCTTGACAAAAAACACTTGTATCATCTGCAAATAAAATATAACGTAAATGTTGGGTAGAGTGTGGTAAATCATTGATGTAAAGTAAAATAAAAGAGGTCCAAGTATAGACCCTTGGGGAACTCCACAAGTGATAGTTTTAAGTTGGGATGTTACTCCATTAATTAATGTTAATTGCTTACGGTCAGATAGGTATTTGCAACTAAAAGAAAGTACTACATACTGCAAAAAAAGGAACAATTTGCATCACTGGTACTGATCTCGGTGACCCTTTTTCTTGTTAGCGAAAGGTAGGATCACAGTGATCCTTATGAACGAATGATAAATCTAGCAGTTATAAATAAATCCCACAATACAACTGTCCATTTTCATTACAAACACACACAAAGTGAGAGGGGGTATATGTAGATACAGGTTATTAAAACACCCAGCCCAATTTGTGAAATAATTCTGTTTTTGTCCACATCACTTTTCAATCCTCTATGGTATTTAATGCAACATTTTATAGATATGTCACAGTGCTAAAACGAGGAAATGCAAGAACACGATTGCACAGGTCATGCTTCATGTTAATGTCACAATCATCATGTCACCAATTTCTCCCTAATTGGGGATACTGACGATGCACTCTTCCTGCCAAATGCACACGTCAAGATCAGACAGTTTTGATAAGGTCATTCCTACTTTGGAAAGGGTGATGCATGGCAATGACCACCAAAATCACGATATAAATCTGATTGCTTGATTATTCCATAAGATCTGGAAGGGTAGCATCATTCTTTTGATAAATTCCTCATGAAATTCTTTTAAAAGGAACATTTTTATGACTTTTTGCATCTTGCCCCTTGTAATCATGTCAATGCCATTCAAAGATAGGGTTCAGGATTTGCCCGCCAGAAAACAGCAAAATAATTGAAATCAGCTCAAATTGTTGAGAATGTGAAGATTAGTACATAAACTCCAGTCATGGAGCCTTTCTTTGGGTAAAATATGTAGTTTTGTTTAAAATCAGGACAGTTAAACTTCAAAATTTGCAAAGCGCAGGCAAGTTTCGTTAGTACAAAATTGTCTGATCAGCCGCTAGCCGAGGTCATGTAGAGTACAGCAGTTTAACCATATCAGTGTACGTAGTCACCCACTGACCGCTTGCTCAGCTGGTCATGGGAATACACATTACCATGTTCTGCAATTTGAGCAAAATTTAGAATTACGGAAATAACAATATTGTGGTAGCATATCGTTATTAGTTTTTCTCATAAAACAACAAGTTCCTGACGTATGGATCTCAAACTTTCAACACACCATTTGTAAGTACTTAAGTATTGTTTGGTAATGATAACAAAGGGAAGTGATGAGCTGAAGAATTAAGAGTTAAGAGTAAGATTACTTACTGCCTTCTTAGGATCGTCAACTTCTTGCACCTGAAGATTTTCTAGTGGGATGATACCTTTAGGTTCACGATCCTACAAAAAAATTGCAAAAGAAGAGATGAACAATCAGCTACAGTGTATGGTATGGCAATTCTTGATACTTTGTAAATTTTCATTTACAATAAACAAATAAAATGCATACATAACATTTTTCCGTAATGTCACATAATAGGTACAGGTATCATAACAGCTCTTTATATAGAAATTTAAATGATTGTTATTTGATAGTTGAAACTTTGACTAACTGCTGTTCTAATTGATAATTTAGGTTATATCTCTTAAATATCCAATGTAGTTATTTCCCTTTTTGTTTTTGAGTAAAATATTGTTGCATTTTTTTAATGTAAAATGGGTACAGTCAGCAATTTAGACTCTGAGCTTTATGTTTTTACTTTCTTTAAAAAAAAATTAAACCAAAAGAGCACAAGTTTCTGTAAAAAACTGAAATTTCCAAGTACAAAGTGCAACTTCCTCACAGATACGTGTACATCCCGTTACACAACTAATCAATATCAAAATCATAACTTCCTGGAAGAGTGTGACCAGAGGAAGAGCATCCTGCTTTATCATGCAATTTTTTTTTTCAAAACTAAATGGTTTTACTTCTTGAGCACTCCCACCCAACCCTCCCCCCCCCCAAAAAAAAAAAAGAAGAAACATAAAAACATAAAACTGGGCTTTAGTGGGCTATCTACAAGGAAACAAGGCAGAAAATGTAATACTATATGGTACATTTCCTACAACTGCACAAAAAACTGTAGATTACAAGACTATCAACACTGAATATTGTCTATTGCCGTGAACAGGGGGTTGTATTTTTTAAATTTTAATCTACTCTTCATTTTTGAGTAATAAGTGCCCAGTTTAATCAGTTTTATTCTTTCCATAAGCAGAGCATTATCTGTGATACTGTCCTGTTTATTCCAGTTTCATGTTTTTGGATTTAGATAAAATTTCTAACTAACTTCAGTGGATAATAGGGGAGGCCTACCTTTTTGGGATGTGCGAGTTTCATTAATAAATTCAAAGCATTAACAGGAGTGTAAGAGGACTACATAAGAATGTCAACTGAAATGAATATTCACTACAATTAGATGAAATTAATAACAATCAAATATCAATGACTCACAAGTATTTAATATATCTACTGTAATGTGCAATGTTGTTGTTATCATTCATCACTATTCTGTTTCAGTTTATTGTAACAGTGGGAATATGGTTTGTTTAGGCCATTTGCATATTTTACTATTGTGCATGATCAACAAATAAATGCTATGAACTGAAATGAATTGGAATATCATGTATAGATGTAGCATCCTTATCGTGCATGTCTTATTTTCTTTCAAAAACAACTTGCTGCACATTGGTGCTATTTCCAGAAACAGGCAAAATGTCCCTTTCCCCTCCCAGTTTTATTGTGAGAAAGCTAAAGCAGGGCTCGACACTAGCGGTGACCCGGTGGCCCGGGGCCACCAAAATTGGATGTCGGGCCACCACAATTCCAAAATATGGAGGTTTTGGTGGCCCGATCGGGCAAGTAAAAATTTCAAAGTGTCAATGTGATTTTTGTGATAAAAATTAATGGATTACCTTGCGTGTCAATTTTCCTATAATCGGCGAGCAAAGATCGGCGCCGCGCTGTTCGAGTGCATGCTCCTAACAAAACGGAGAACGCAACTACAAAATCACCTCCGTCGGAAAATTATCGGGAGCGCTAGCGATTTTCAAAATGATTAATCTAAAAAATCGCCCCCGCAAAATTTACAGCTAAATATATTCTTTATTCCCAGCAATTAATATAGCCTCGAATTTCCTAAAAAAATACCAAATCAGTAAAAGAAATAAATGGTCATTTTTGCTGAGCAAAGGCTAGCTAAAAATCCGGCAATTTCTTGCTAGTATTGTGATTTTCCAAAGACGCAAAATTAGCGGGCCTGGGAAGCGAAGTCAAATTATTTAGTGCACTTCCTACTAATTCAGGAAGAGAAAGCTTGCATCAAGAAAAGAAAATGAAGATCACCAAAAATTCTCGCAAGAACTGTAAAGATATTGGAAATAATTCAATAAAGAATTACTGCAAGTAGCAAAGAAGGTGAGCAGAATGTTTAAAATGACATTTTTTAAAGTTCTACAAGTTGCATAGATATCGGCAAATTTGCGCCAGTTAGCTCCTCTGTGAATGCTTAGTCCCACATGTTTTAAATGGTGTGGTAAAAATCGTATTTCAAGCTCTAACTTACGATTTTGGTGGTAAATTTCTGCACTTGAAAGTGATAAATTCAACCACAGATATGTCACAGGAGTGTAAGAAATTATGTTTCTGAAATTCTAACCTGAGTTTTTTTTTTGGGGGGGGGGGGCATTGGGTCAAAAAGTGGCGAATTTTGAGCAGCTGGAAACAACCTCAATAGGCTATCTAGCCACTGAAATCTAGCCTTGGCTGGCGGCCCAGAGAATGGCCAGATACGGTGTCTTGTTCACTGGCTTGCCTGGCGGTCTGGCTTAGCTTAGCTGGTCTGTTTCTCTTGTGTTCCCTTTTATGAAGTACTTTGTTAATTTAAATTTTCAAGTTTTAGAAGGAGTGTTTCTTGTCAGAAAATCAACTCAAATGATTTTGAATAAGAACCATGTAATAATTTCAGCAATTAGGGGAATGAAATAAACACTGAAATGTTACATTATTTTGTTTATTTTCACTTTTTATTTTCAAACATTTTTCATTAGGTTTAGGCCTATAAAAAAATTGTGTGCATTCACATATGAGGGATACATTTTGGGATACCTCTTGAAATTTTTATTGCCTCCATATGCATAGTATAGGCCTACTGTTGCTGAATCCTTAACATGATGTGAGTTACACAAATTCAAACATTGATATTGAACACTTGATACCAAGTGAATGATTACGTAAACATACATCACACTCACATAGAGTATTATTTTTTCGGGCAAGCAAAACTTTTAATGGTGAAACTATGACATACATTGTGTTTGTTTTTATTTATTTATTACACTGTACACATGCAAGAAAAAAAAAAGATTCTCACAAAACTTGCTAGGAGACTCCAGATCATTCCCAATCATGAATGTCTGGCACAAATTTTTAGGCCTGAGAACCTATTTTTCTACTAAAATATCATGCAAGAGCAAATGTACAAATTTTTAATGTTTTTCTTTGTTTTTGGGGGGGCCACCAAATTTCAATTTCGGGCCACCAAAAATTGAATTTTAAGGATTTTAGTGGCCCGACCAGGCCACTAAAATAAAAGTGAGTGTGGAGCCCTGCTTTTATCATCAAAAAAATTCCATTAATATGTTTGCAATGGGTGTCAGATTTGCAGAGTACAGACACATGCACATTAAACCTTGCCAAATTTTCACTGTGTAACGTGAGTAGTGTTACCTAGTTTAAATAATGTACTGTATACACAAAATATTTTGTGGTGGTTTTACTTTTACGAATTTCGCGACTTATTGAACATGAAAATTTTCACTTTCTGAAATTCCTGTACAACGTGAATGCAAATGCAATAAAATCACTAAAATATACACGAGTTCACAAATTCTTCTTGAAGCAAAATCGTGATATAGGTGAAATACAGTAATCTTATGCAATGCATTAAGTATTCCACATATTCTAGATCTAATGGAGTAATGAAATGAAAAAAAAAATGAATTATGAACAGAATTTTACAGTCCAATTGTAACACCATGACAGTTAAAGTGCCACAAATGTGATACTACCAGCCAAACCATTACTAGTCCCATGAGATCTGATGCCTAAAAATTGAATTTTAAGGATTTTAGTGGCCCGACCGGGCCACTAAGAAAAAAGTTAGTGTGTAGCCCTGGCTAAAGATAGATAGGTGTTATTTTTCCACCGATCTATACCTACTGCTACCCTCACCAATTTGCTTGTAGTACTGTTTTGATGACATACACAACATTTAATATGTGGGACTAAGCTAAATAGCCATCTCATCTTTAAGAGTTTTGCTCATATCTCAAGTGTCTCTAAGCTTAATTTCAGACAGGACCCAATTTGTAACTTCAGCAACCATTTCTGATTTTGCCTATCACTTCCCCTGAGGTACCTCAGAAAAAGAAGGCAAACAGAATATCATCACACTCACAGCAATGTGAGGATGTGGCGACACCTACTTATTGCTCCACTCTTATCATGATGTGCCCATTATCTGAACTCAGATACAGCTTTACCAAATGTGTGAGACACATTATTTTGTGACTTTGAATAAATGCACCCCACATGTGATATGTAATTCCTAATTAGAACTAAGGAACGATACATGTATGTAACTGTGTACATTGTTGTTGTTGTTTTCCGACATGGTCATTTCTGAGTTGAGGGGAGCCAGTCTGTAGACCATTTAACATGAGTCAGCCCCCAAATTGCAGCAAACAGGAAATTATCATAGTGACTTGACAGTTAGGAATATATTTGTGTGTGCGTGTGTGTGCGTGTGTGTGTGTGTGTGTGTGTGTGTGTGTGTGTGTGTGTGTGTGTGTGTGTGTGTGTGTGTGTGTGTGTGTGTGTGTGTGTGTGTGTGTGTGTGTGTGTGTGTGTGTGTGTGTGTGTGTGTGTGTGTGTGTGTGTGTGTGTGTGACTGTATGTGTGTCTGCACATATATCAACACCAGCTACATTGTGGGGTTATTAGTATATGTAAAATTGATGTATGTTGGTAAAATATGACAATGTCACTTTTTGTAGGGTAATTTTAAATTTGTGTGTTTGTGTTTCCTCACGTTTATTGTGTCTGTGTTTGTGCATATGTTCGCGTAGTGTGATACACTGTGGGATGAACGTTGGTGGAACATGACATTGTTGGGTTATTTTGCAGTGTGGGGGTTGGGGGGTGGGTGGGGTGATTTTTTTCGAACCCTCTTGCAATGCCTTTTTCAATTATTTGTATTGTTTTTGTTTTTTAATTATGCTGTGGGGTTAACCCAACAATGTAAAAATCACCCCACAATATCAAGTTCTATACCTACTTACCGAGCTGCAATGTAGCTTTTGTAAGTTCATTTGTGCAGGTGCAACTTATATTAACGATGTAATTCATAAAAATCTTAAAATGCAAATATCCATCTCCGAAACAGTTTTCAATCATGTGGATCAGTGCTACGTTTCATCATGTCAAATCTTGTTGTGAAGATTTCTCAAAATGTTTCCCATAACCACGTACCCAAAATTTAAATCTTTCCTGCATATATATCTGCAAATCAAATGCACTATATTTTGATTAAAGCCCAAGTTTAGTTTTGGGGATTTTTTTTATTTGAACGCTTTATGCCCAAAGGTCATATCACACCAATAACAGACTCTGAATGTCTTTCGTTTTTTTTTAAATTAATTAATGAAAAGTCTTGGGGGGGGGGGAACCCTCGAGATTTCGGGGTACTCACGAGATTTTCAACTTTATTTTACATTATAGCATTCAATGGGTTGATAAGGTGTTAAAGGCAATGTTCACCCTGACATCAAGTTGGGTTTAATAAAAGCAGAACAATGAGAGAAAAATCCACCAAACAATAACAGAGTTATGAGGTTTCGAATTTTTACATTTTTGACATCACATGCGAGCAGTTCCCAATATGTCATGTAATATAAATTCCATAAATTGCCATATTTTAATGGTTCATGATAATTGAATGGGATTTTTTCATAGAAGCATGTATGAAATAATGTGTCTGACAGTATATTGAATGCACAGGTAAAATCATTTTCACAGCACTTTTATGGGATTTATGTCACATGATATATGGGGAGCTGCTCGCATGTGACGTCAGAAATTTAAAAGTTAAATCTTCCATAACTCTGTTATTCTTTGGTGGATTTTTGCCAAACTTTCATTAATATGTTTCTCTCATTGTTCTGCTTTTATTAAAACCAACTTGATGTCAGGGTGAACCTTGCCTTGAAGGTTATCCGAGTTATACCTCATCAGAAAGAGCACACTCTGCTCCCCAAAACTAAACTTGGGCTTTCAGAGGCCCTTCAAAAAAACAGAGTAAAATCACTGGTAATACAAACAGTTGTCATGCAAATCTTAACTTCTCTCCCAGCCATGACGTAACAAAAGTATATTTTCTAACCTAAGCCACTTTATTGTTAGTACACATGACCCGATAATAAGCATATCCATGACTGCATAGCTCTTCTGGTGTGACATCAGACAGCAACCATTCTTACAGTGATGAGCTGCATGAATTGCTTTTTGTGCATTCTGTTGAATAGAATACTTTCACTACATTCATTCCTGAATATATACATATATGGTGTTTGCATGATTTATCAGATAGGTTTCACAATGAGTGTTTCAAGTGTTTTCTTGCGCAAGCTTCCTACAAGTGACCTTTGTTTGGTATACGTGTACATTTTAATTACAAACTGACCTATTCATGTCCACTACACATTAAATATAGCAAAAGCTACACGGATATTGCATAATTATTGATCTACACTGTAGCATTGGAATATGTGGTAGATACCACAAACCCAACCAGCTAGAATCTCGCCAAAACAGGGTGGAGGGGAGATTAAATTGTGAACAATACTTACTGTGGTGAACTCAAAGTAATAGAGGCAATTATCAGTGAGTATAAACCATCGGCGTTTCCACGTCTTGTATCTGCCACCTGTTGAGCAATGTGAAAGAAACAACAGGTGAGCGATGGATGAGTAACGCAAAAACGTATGAGTGGGACTGATGGAAGGGGAGATAGAAGTGGGTGGGTCCAAATTAATTGCAAACGATAAAACAATGACAAAATAAATGCAGAGCTCTCCTTTTAAGCAAAAAAATCAACTTTTCTAAACATGCTAACTTGTTAAGCTTCCACTGTTTCATGAATACACATTGAGATTACAGTACATGTAGATTCAAAACACATCATTTGATCTGAAGTAGCAAATGTTGGTGTTGAGTATTCAAGAATGTGACTCCATTTTAGATGCGAAAACAGACAAGCTGCCAATTTTTCCATAATTTATCGCTATTACAAAACTGCTTGGTAAAGAGACTAATCAAGTTCAATGCTAGGAACCGGTATGATTATTGATAATACCTACTGAAACTTGAATTCTCTGCAATACAGTCAAAATGTATACATCAGACTTAAGTACAGACTAAAAGCTCTATGATAATTATAGTGCCAAGTACTATTTTGAATAACCATTCTTCATACTTTTTTAAAATCTCCTCAGTTTAGGATAACCACAAACTCTGACAAGATGATTACAGGTAAATTTAGATACAAGCCTTACTTTTTAATCAGTTAACACATCACAATAATTTTTAAATTATTGTAAGGTAATGAATGTATTTGTTTTTTGTTTTTGTTTTTGTTTTTTTACGATACGTTTTGTTTGGTACATTTTGGTACATTTCTTGGGCTGACGAAATATTTTATCTTAACTCTGAGAAACTACTGTACATAGTAAAGCATTAACCATATTTATCAAATATTAATATGCCTATAATACATTGCATCACTAAATTATGCAATAAGAACAATTCTAGCCATTTAAATGCCCATCTAGTATACAGATATGCCACGTTAATGTATTTCATATATGAATACTGAATAGGTAGCTACAGTATGCAAGAAAATCTAAGCAGCTTGGAAAAAATTAAGGAAAAATTTTGTAAATGATAGCATTTACTGCATTATATCTTATAAGAGTTGTAGTTTATGAACAAAGCCCAGCTACTTGAAGTGTACCAAGCAAGCCCTCTGATATGGTGCAAGAAATATGCGAGAAACTATTTGAAGAATTTGAACTATGCAGTGCAGAGATATCTACAAACAGCTCTACGAGGTAAGCACAGAGAGAAACTGGATTGATAATCTGAAAAAGATTTTGACATTTTGATTGATTTAGAATAGAACATGTTAATGGGACCTGGACTTCAAAACTTGGTAATGCATTAACCATTAATCAATGTTTTTGTAAAACCCTCTTCAACACACAAGGCTTAAATGCATACACATAGTTTTACAAAGCTCCCATTCAGCTTTAGATGGTGATAACAGTAACACCACAAATTTGCAGACATTTTTCTTTTTGTGCCTCAAAGTTGATACAGAAACTGATCTAGTTTTTTGCAAGCATGAAAATCCAGGCCCATTCACAGTGAAACTGTTGAAAATCAAGAAAATACTTATGAAATTGTGATAAATGTATGATAGAATAATCGCTATTATGGTTAGGCATATTTCAATAACAACTTGTTACTAATTTTGCTATAGACCACATTCACACCTTGTACACTTGCAAATTGCAAATTATGACAACATACTTTACAAGTGCACCACAACTAATTCCACTTGTAATTCGTAACTATAAAGACTATTTTAATTTTAAAAGTTAAGCAATATTTCTGTCTAGTTCACAAACTATCAGTGCTTCAATATGGTGACAGCTAATTGGAGAATAAAATTATGTGCTTGAATTACCTTATGAAAAACTTCATACATCCATGTGAATTTGTAACTATATGTGTGTAGTGACAGGATGTCAAATCACCAAATCTAAATTTCTTTTTGGAAGGGGGGAGGACTCTCTTGAGGACAATTTGCAGACCAACTTTATTAAGTGTGTGGAAAAGCATAAATTCATTGAATTTATTACCACTGTAGACTGTGACAGTGGGTTTAAGCAACATAATTTTTCAATCACAGAATTCCAGTTGAGAAAAATTTAGAGAATATGTGGCTTTTGTAATTTTTTGAGATTTGGGATAACTACGACCTAAATTTGATAATTCCCACAGGATTAATACAGAGATGGCTTAGTTACAGGTAGAAATGGGTTAAAGTGAAATCACCAAGAGCCATGTGGATCGTTTTAGTTCACCTCTCTATCAGACAAGAAGGAGTGTGTCCAGGTTAAAGGTTGAAAGGTTAAAGTTCAGTGACCTAGAGTGGTGTCAGCTTATTGGACTTTAACTTTGATGATGGTGTCATATTGTACACTATTACACCACCAGACATGACTTTTATTGTTCTCATATTTTCTCAACCAAAAAGATTGAGATTATTTACCACTGTCTCTTGATTTGAAGTCAATGATATCATGAATAATTTGCCTGAAATAATAACCTGGGCGGTTTTTACAGCAATTTTATCTGGTATACCTGCATAAAATTTGAATACATAAATGTAGAACACTCTCATTATCAATAACAAACAGCATCAAACTTGATTTGAGGTTTGCTAAAAGTGACCCATTACTGTTTGAACTTTAAATTTAATGTTTTCGCTTTATACAGTACAGCAAACACGCCTTGTAAACAACAAAAAGAAATTGACATTTCAAATCATAATAAAACATTTAGGACCTGATACCACTCCAGTTTTCTTCCCGTTTATGTTCAAGTTATCCATCGAGAATCAAACTGAACAAATTGTCTTGAGGTTTTACGTGTTTGAACGCAAACAGTGCTGAAAGTGGCTCACATCTTCAGAACAATATTTCCAATAAATGTTAAAAATTCTACACCATTTACACATTTGAACTCAATGGATAGCTTTAACACAAAATGAGTAAAATCACTCAAAACCCTGGTGTGCTTTGGGTCACGGGCATGTTAACGCACAAGTAATCAGTACCAATGAAGAATGAAGACACATATCAAGAAGTAATGGAATAGACACACACAAACACTTTACATTTGGTAATGATAATTATCCAATATTTCTCAACCTTAGAATCCAATTTTGTAGTAGTATTAGAGAAGTTTTCAAACTACAATTCAATATGTTAGTTTCTCTTAAGAACAACTGCTTCCATGAAATTTGGAAGATATGCATAATTTAAATGGTCTAAATTTTGAAATTAATATGAAAATTGTCCACAATAAGAAGTCATTTCCTCAAAAAATGTCAGCCTATGATAAGTCCACTCTTGAAAATGGCCTGGTCTAGAAGTTTTTACAAAATGTTATTTTTGTAGAACAAAATAGTAAATTGAGATTATAACCATGATGAAGAATGTCCTTCAGTTGATTTTGTAATGTCAATGTTGTAGATAAATTGCCACCTCTTAACTGATCAGTTCAAGAACAATTGTTGATATTCAGTCTATCTGTCTTCAAATTAAATCAATTTCCAAAATCTGACTGAGAGATCTGCTTTTCAAATTTATTTCACACATTCTGAGGAAAGCATATTTCACAGTTAACTGTGAAAATTCTGAACCTATTCTGGTGATTTACAACTCAGTTCTTTGTTGGAAGGGAGAGTGCACTAAAAGTCAAAGCCCACTTTTCATAAAGTTTCCGAGTCAATACATTTAGCCCAGCCCGTTCCAAACAGTCATTGTTCACAATAAGAGTTACCTAGTAATAAAGAAAGATTTGCTATAACTCTTACAACCCTAACATGATCCTCAGCCATTCCGAGTAAGTGTCACACAAGTCACGCATGCTGTATGTCACGAGTCACAAGCCAGGCTATAGATGATTGCTTTACGTGATCACG
>JZLH01S0417795.1:7504-18237 GCA_001188425.1 Eucidaris tribuloides
CAAGCATCTCACTACGTTGGTTGCTGTTTGGAAATTTGGAGCAGCAGAGCAGCAAGTGCACGCACAGGCTAGCCGCGCGCGGCGCGGCCCGCACCCGGCCCGGCCACCGCACCAGGTGGTGCAGGCAAGGTCAGCAGCGCAGTGCAGGTGCCTCACTCGGCCGATACGAGCCGTGAGCTAGCCCGACGACCCTGCGCCTGATGAACTGCGACGTGTTGACAGTGATTGACAAATAAACTTAAGCGTAAATCTAACATGTCTGACATTGTCATGACGACATTTACATCTACACAATCAACTAATGAAACCATCTACCAGAATGTGAAGTTAAAATGCACTTACAAGTTTTATAACTGCGGTTAATATGGTGGATTTTCGACACGATACGCGATTTCGAACTGCCTTGCTTGGCTTGACTCTGTAGCTCCGTTCTAAAAAAAAAAATCAGCGTATATATTTGCATTGCAAATTTTATATGTCAAGTTACACCCATTTTGATTGGATGAATTGTCGCGAGGTGAATTCTATCAGCAATGACAGATGTGTTAAGTTCTATCCATTCATAATTTACATACACACGAGGATTTGTGCATGAGTAATCTTGTAAACCTGCCCAGGCCACCGCCTTTCCTTTGACTTGAAGCGTAAGTAGTCTAAATTTCTCTGTATTCATGAGCAGTTATACTGAGTGATGTGTTTTTGTAACTATAGCAGGAGAATCGGTTCGTAACGTATAGACTCGAACAAAGTAAAGCCTGGGCGATAACGTTACCTGGCAATGGCTGTAGTCCCATACGTTCATATCTATGTATCTGGTAATTGGTATTGATTGATCACAAGCATGCATAAATTAAATGCCAGAACTTTGAGTGTATCATGAGAGGTTGTATTTCCGGGAAGGGTTGAGTACCGGACACCGCGCGATAGAACGGCGCAGTAACGCGTCGGGATATCGCGCAAGTTGCACAGAACACGGTCGGTACGCAGCATTTCATTTCTTTGCCCGTAATGTTGATTTCTTATGAACCAATACTGACTATTTGATATTTGAAAAGACGTCTTTTTGGTAAGCATATCCAGAAAAAAATCAAATTAAGTCGCATTTAAGCCGGCTATGCAGTTTACAGTGTGTTAAAAGTTCGCCAAGGTGAGTGCTTTCTATGAACGGACAAAATCTACTTAAATGTTAACGTGCGTTAAAAACATTTGCGTGAGTGATTTCGTACGATTTCCAAGTTGAAGGTTACATTTCATTACAACATGTCAATGACAAATATATGTTAGTTTTGAAGCAATTGTTAAAATATTAACGGAGAAATCGACGCGCCGCCTTGCTGTGCGTAAAAATGTGATATTACATTAAGTGTCCGGATACGTCAACCGCCCCACCCTACGTTCAACACACCCAAAGCATGGGCGCTTAAGACCCACCGCGTGGAACTCCGCATATACTCGGGCAATAGTTTGGCAGGACCGTCCTCATCACAAACAATGCAATGCAGGACACCCTCGCTGACAGCGGTCAGCACATCGGGTCATCGCACAGGCCACAGCCAGGCCACACAAGGAAATTGCACACCGTGAATTGCCCGCACGATATGCGGAAACTGCCGGTCTTGCCCCACCATAGATTTCACAGACAGACGAATGCCAGCGGTTAGTCAACTTTGGCAGCAAATTGAAGACAATTCAAAACTTTCAAAAGGACGTTTTCATTGAAATGTCATAAATTCAGTCTATTGTAAAATAAATTTTCCATTCCAACAAAGTTCATGTCTTGCAGCAAAACAGCGGTCCAAAACAACTGGGCGCCTGTTTTATAGCATCACTCCCACGACGCTGGGTAAGAACTTCCTTTGGGCCAAACCCCCCCCCCCCCCCCCAGCTCGTAGCCCGGCTTACATACACAATCACGACAGATAGTTGTTGGTGGGACTAGCCAACAAAAAAAAAAAAAAAAAGACGGGTAAATTCAATGTTCATGTTGTAAAAAAATGTAAATCAAATTAACATACGCACCACAAGGGTATCGCTGCAAACTCTGGTTAGAAATGTTATTTTTATCCTTTCTTGTATTTTTTAGTCCTCTTCTTAATTTTCAGGTCGCATTCTTCTCAGAACTTCTCTGTTAAACTGCGTAAGCGAAATTTGTCTCGCCTCTAATTGGTCCAATTGCCGACCGTTTGAGCACAAGCGATCTATTCCGAACATTCAGCGAACATTGCCCAAAGGGGATCCGAAACGAATAAATTAAAACTTATGCAACCAGTCGTTTATCAATTTCGCATATAGACCAGTAAAGTGATGGAAAAAAAAACAGGTCAATATGTTAAATTGCCGATTAAATGTTTTGAGGGTACGGTATCGGCTCATCATATCTAACGGAATGCGCCGCAGCGTCTCATTCATAGAACGTGCCTATTAGGCGGGCGCCCATCCTAATTGGCCCTAAATTATTAGGTTGGATAGATCTGATTTTGACAGTTATTTCATATCGGTTGAAAAACAGGGCTGGTCAGCACAACGGGTATGCATGTGAGAAAAGGTCACGTTTGTAGTACTTGCCGGGAGTGTTTATTCTAGCGGGTGGGATGAAGAGCCGTGATGTAAGACATCAGAGTTAAGTTATTCATCGCAAATTGCCAAGTTTTAAACATTTTCCGTTGCTATCATAAGCCGAGAACCTGTAACAACACCGCAACAATGGCCGGGTGATTGTTTTCATTGCATTGTGGTTAGAATCAGTATAGGAAACGGTTATCGAACTTATTCTCATAACTGTCTCCTGTTCTCACATGAATTAACCGTGCGAAGTCGGCCATGGCTAATGCCGTAGCCAAATTAGCCCCATGCTTGCAGGGGCCTCCCCCCACCCCCCCCAGCCAAAAATGATTATAGTTTAAATAATAAAAATGAATGAAAAATCATATCAAGTGACATACTTGCGCATTAGATAAGCCTTTGCTGCCTTGAGTAGACCTCAGAAATCAGGAAACAACGAGGTTGAAGAAAGAATTTCTGTGAAATTCAGTCATTTTGATGGCCAATAAATTTGGCCAATTTTGAAATAGTGCCACCTACAGTGAAACCGTGATAGACTATATCTTGAATAAACAAATTGTGAAATCCTTCTTTGCCAGCGTTCTCTCGTGGCTCAAAGGTATAGAGCGCTCTGTCTTGTGAACAGAGTTTTGACAGAGGTAAGAGGTAGGCTACTTGTATTGGTGAGTTCGAAACCCATCACGACCCTCAAAAACCCAAAAATGGAAAAAAAGAATGAAGCGTGAATTAGGGTGCGGTTGGTGTTAGTGTTACATGTTGGAATAAATAACACAAACATTTTATTTTTGCGATATCTTGCCCAAAGGAAGTCTTTCCCAGGGGCCAACCAGACGGGGTGCGCTGATGTTGTTAGCACTGCGAGAGAAGTAAGAAGTTAATTGTTTGTGCTCCAACATGACCAACGAGTAACGTTACTTACAGATCTCAAAATCTGTATGCATCAGTAGTTGGACTACACTTAGAATCTCTAACGTTAGTCTTAAATCTACTGCATAATTCACTGGTCATTGTGCTTTGCAGCTGCCTGTAATATTCCAGAGCTGTTCTTTTCACACAGAGTCACAAATCATCAATGGCATTAAAGGCATGGTATTAACAATGTTTCCAGTTTTAAAAATCTGAGCTTCATGATTCCTCATGCTACCAGTTTTCTCATATGGTCTAAAAATGAAGCCCTGAGGGGGAAGGGGGAGGGGGGGGGGGTTGCAATTGACAAGTGCATAACCTGCAGTAGTTAGAAAGTAAATGTAGCTAGCTTATCACACCAGATATTGGAGTAGTGGCCAAAAATAAGCCTACACTACAGTTCGTTCAGGCTGCCTGTGTCGCAGACACTGTGACCATCAATCTTGAATTAGGATCATACGAATAAAATAATGTTACTGAAATCATTTGTAAAGCTTCAGAAATATGGTAAGGAATCACATATAGTTCCAACGTGCATGTTAAACAATAAACTTTTGTTTTGGTATTTTGTCAAATTTTGTAGATACCTGATCAGGATTTTCCCTCTACTGACAGCTGTACTAGGTTGCCATCATGTTCAGAATGCAGGCTCCGGGACCTCCACCTGAAAAATCAAAGGAGGAACAAGATCTTATGAGAAAAGCAGTTGTGGGCAATGTGGGCCTGTTTGCAGCAATAGTAGCAGCTTTGCGATTAGGTAAGAATATTCTCTCTCATGTTTAAATCCTTTTTCTTCCGTGGTTGAATTGTGTTACGGTTGAACTAACTACAGGGCACTCCCGTTATTACGAACACGGTTACAACAAAATTTCGATACAACGAAGTAAAAGTTCTGGTCCCAAAATCATTACCATTGATGTGTAGCTATGGCAAAAGATTCGGTTACAAAGAACACGGTTATAGCGAAATTCCTGTTACAATGAAGCCATTTCGGAGCCCAATGTTCAATAAAATAAGAAATGCGTTCCGTTACAAAGAAAAAGAGATTTCAAAAGGTTGTGCGACGACACTTGATCGCTTCGTGTGCGTGTACTTGTGTTTGTGATTGAGAGAACGGGTTTCCCTCTCTGGCTATGGAATGCCCTCCTGGACAGAAAACGTCATCTAGCGTACGTACGCTCGAGAGTACGTACTTTCAAATCGAGCGTACGTACGCTCAATTCAACCAATCAGAGCGCCCGATTTGAGTACATTCCGTACGTACGCGATTGCATACGTACGTCTTTTGTGTACGTACATGTTTGTCCGTACGTATGCGATTGCGTGCGTATGCCCGGCGGAGTGGGGATGTGTCTCAAATACTTTGATATGATGATTGGTGAGAATAGTGTGTACAGCCCGAGAGAGAGAGAGAGGATGTGTGTACACATGCATGACATGCGTGTGTGGAGTGCATGCGAGCACGCTGACCATGTGCGCTGCTAGGAAATGAAGGGCTCATAATAAGTGGGGACACAGCGCGCGACTTCTGAAATTCAAAGCTTTTGCAATTCGGTGCACCATCTTATCATCACCTATTACGTTTATTACTTCTGTTGTAAAATGTTTGTGCCCCGTATTTGTATACTTTACAAGTAACATTTTGATACATGAACATTTTTTTTATTTCTTACCAATTTGGTTTTGATTTGTGTCCTCTATAATCCTGGGCTGTAATCATCTATTTGGGTGCATTTCATGCCGCTTACATGTTTAATTAACTGTCAGAGATTTCAGTTTTCCGTTCTTTAAAAAATGTTGATTTGAAAATATTTTTACGATCTCTATAAATGTAAAATTAATCCAGATTTATGCCACATCAAAGTGCCTAACATTACCTTTCCCCTTTTATTAGCTCACCTGAGCCAAAGGCTCAAGTGAGCTATTGCGATCGCTTTTTGTCCGTCGTCCGTCGTGCGTCGTTCGTCGTGCGTAAACTTTTACACATTTTCAGCTTCTTCTTCAAAATGCATGATTGGATTTGGCCCAAACTTGGCAGGAATGATCCTTAGGGTGTGGGGATTCAAGGGTCCTCAAATGGTACACCTGGCCCACCTGGGGGCCCAGGGGCGGGGCCCTAAAGGGCCAAAAGTAGGTAGTTTTCAAACATCTTCTTCTCTAGAACCAGAAGTAGTTTAGTTAAGCCACTTTGTGTGTAGATACCTCTATATGTGCTGAATTAATGTTCCTCATGACAATGCCCAGGGTGGCCCCGTTGGCCCCTAAGGGGGGCAAAAGTTTGGGGATAGGGCCCTATGGAATTATTCACATTCACATCAATGGAATTTAGACCAAACTTGGTGGGAATGATCCTCAGGGGAGGGATAGAGGGTTCCTGAATGGTACACCAGGCCCCCTGGGGGCCCAGGGCAGGCCCATAAGGGCCCAAACTAGGTATTTTGTAATTAAAGCCCATTTGTAACCAAACTTGGGTGGTAGATGTAACAGGGACTTCAATTGTTTTTTTTTTTGGGGGGGGGGTCAAAGGTCACATATGTAGGTCAAGTAAATGGAGTTCAATTATAGAATATACCTGCAAGTTTTGTCTTTGGTTGATATTGGCCCATTTGTGACTAACTGGATGGTAGATGCTACTGTACATGTTTAGTGACTAATGTTAAATTGGGGTCAAAGTCACATAAGTAGGTCAAAGGTCAAATTGTTAAGATACTAGGGCATGCCTTGTTTTTATAAAAACGGATGTTAGAATTTAATTTAACTTGCAAATTCAGCTATATGGCAAGGGATGCAAAGTTTTCCAGGCTCCAAGGGCCAAAATATATGTATAACTGATGTTTTTTCGGGGGATGTTCGTTATTCCGAAGGTTCGTTATTCCGAAGGCTCGAAACGTACCTTCGGAGTAATGAACCTTATTTCGTTTTCGACTAACGAACATCGAGGTATAGGCATATTACGTGTTTCGGAATTACGAACCTTCGGAATAACAACCTTCGGAATAACGAACCTTCGGAATAACAAACGTAACCGTTTTTTCTATGGGTACCATAGAGAGTTTACGAGACCTCAGGTGAGCGTCGTGCCCCCGGGGCTCTTGTTATAAGTACAATATACAGGACAATGTAATGAGACATAATACACAAAATTTCAGTGTTTTCATTGTATGTTTTACTTGTAAGGGTACAACGAAATTTCGATATAACGAAATAAAAGCTTCGGTCCCGAGGACTTCGTATATAACAGGAGTGCCCTGTACTACATGTAGTAAAAACAAATAAATGAGTGCTATACTGTTGAACTGCAGTAAATTTTAGCGAGTAAGAGTTGTCTATCCATCAGAGCTGATATACAGTGAGCTCAAAGTAAAACACTGGTGTGTCAACATTTTGGATGTCAGCGGTTAAAACAGGTTTTAGCTTTGGGCGCAAATCAATATGTGTGCTACTAGTAAACAATATGGTACTTGTTCAACTACACCCTTCCACTAATAGCAAGACAGCAGCATAATTATCATTAATAGCATTAGCGTAGCCAAAGGGGGGGCAGGGGGCAGTTGCCCCCCCCCCCCAATATGCTTTTTCGGGAATTTTGTCGGTACCGAAGGACTCCGTCGTACATGCGGACCGACAAAAAATAATTTATATACCGACGAAATATCTTATAAACCGACAAAAATATTGAAAGCGAATAAAGTTTTCAAATGTAAAAATCTATTTTTTTTTTCAAGCTCACTCGCTCCGCTCGCTCGCATAAGTGATTTTCTTCATGTCAGGTGTTTTTCGGTAACCAGGCAAACCGCCTGTCATGAATACTATGATTGTCGTTAGCGGTATAGTACAGTCAATTGAGTCACTACAGACAACGTTCTAAATTCAACGCCCGAACATCATGTTGTACCGACAAAATGTTTCCAGGCCTACATACACAAATTCTCAAAATTTTTGGCGCGCTCGCGCGCATACATACACAGTTTTTAATTTTCGGGGCTCTTCGCGTGTAAACATAGCAGTTTTAACATTTTCACTGCGCTTTGCACGCAAACATACACAATTTCTAAATTTTCGGCGCGCTTTTGCGCGCAAACATTTTTTAATTTTTTCCCATCACCATTCGTTTCAAAAAAAAAACCTTACCAAAAAGCTAGATCCGCCCCTGTGTAATATTATTCACTATCATCGTAAATCATTTAACTGTTATCATTCACAACATGAATATGTCCGGTACGTCGGGAGTTTTGTCGGTAACATTCGGGTGCCTTGCCCCCCCCCAATGGCAAAAAGCTGGCTACGCTACTGATTAATAGACAAGGTGACAAAGGCTGATAAGTTCTACTCTAAGTCTCCACGTATTTTCATTACCAGTAGTCAATGTCACTGTAAAGGCAGAGTATCTCATGTTTAAAAAATAACATTGTGTAAATACAACGACATTTAAAACAAAATGCCATCTGGGAACCTTTAGCAAAATATAGGAGCTAGAATCTCAGTTTTAGTGGAATTATAGTAACCGTTAGACTCTGATTTGAATTCTTTTCTCGCGAGAGAAAAATTCCTACCATAGAACGTACATTAAACGGCTATTGTTTTTCTTTCGCATTTTTCAAATTCTAGGTAACTACTGACCCCTAGATTTCACAAACATGCCCTTCATCAATAGCCTAAGGGCATGGGTTATCTTTTCTTGGTCTGCAGGGATGTTTGCAAATGAGATCCACTGCCTTTATAACCTACATGTAGGTTGGAGTCAAATGTTTATAATACAAACATATCAGATACTATTGATTAAGTAAAGGGATTGGGTTCTGATTGATTGAAATGAAGGGGATATATTAGACTTTACTAAAGACCTGATGGCACGAAAATAATGTTTTGTAGTGCAAAGTATGTGGTCATGCTGATCAGAGAATGAACACTAATTGATGAATAATAATACACCTGTACATACAGTGTATTTATGGCTTGTCATAAACATGTATTTGTTTCAATAAAAAGAAATATAAAAGATGTCTGGCATCATACGTAACTGTAATGTGTATATTTGCATACTTACACGCGTTATGTCTTTGCAGCTCCTGTTGTTCTGGATCAACTTGGATTCTATGACTCCAGCTGATGATCGTGGATCGTATAACTTAATAGTCCCCTAGCTTGTTTCTCCGATTCGTCAAACTTGTGCTTCAAATTCAATGTCATCTCAGCAGAGTAAATCCTTTAAAATGGTTCGTGTATGCCTCAACGAAGATCTTCAAGTTGCATTGGATTGTCTGTTTCTTCAACTTCATCAGAAACTTCAAAAAATATTATGACCGGCAGACTGTGCGAAACCAGCATTTGTCAACCATGAATTTTACAGAACAGTCACTTTTCATGATGTGAGATGTGCATTGACTGATAATGTTGAACTCAGTATTTTGTTTTCCCCATTTAAAAGATCCATCATTCCCCCACCCCCTTTTACATGAAGTGGAAATTAATGACATTTTATCATCTGTTTTTATGGAACTTTTGTATAGTCTACATCCCATATGACAGTCAAGGTTGATGATTTTATGCACAAAACAACATTATTTGAATAAGAATATGTACACCTCTAAACAGTGTTTGGGCAAGTCTAAGCTTTTTTGCTACAGTCCACTCTCATTATAACAAAGTCCTCCAGACCCGAAAAATTACTTTGTTAAAACAAAATTTTTGTTATGTCAGGGTTGCAAAAACAAAAGGATACAATAACATTTTGAGACTTGGGACCAGAAAAATATCTTTTCATAACAAGATTTTGTGTTATCAGTGTTCTTTATAACAAGAGTGCACTATATTTCAGAAACATGGCACATCCAAAATATTTTTGGGAAATTTGAAAAAAATGCACCAAAGTAAACCTTGGTATTTATGTTAGTGTCGTAATGAGCCAAATCTTTTTTTTTTTTTGGGGGGGGGGAATCAAAAATGAATGAGGCAAATCATTTGAGGGGTCAGAAACAAAAATTTCTGAATATAAGCCTCTCTGTATTAGGGGAGTTGAGCACAATCCCAAACTCCCCAATCTGATGCCAGTGATTTATGTAACTAACAGGTGAAGTGAGCTTCATCTTTGTTCATTCCTAGAATTTTTAATGTTAACATTCCAGGCAAAATGCTTCGGACTTGCTGATGTTGAAAATGGCTAGTAACAGACAACTTTTCTGTACTGCTTTGCATCTAAGTTTATTATCAGCAGTATGTGTACATCACATTTTTTGAAGGGGGAAGAAAAATAATTTTACAAAATTATCTGTCATGGCAAATTTGCAAGTGGCTAATCTGTAGTCTGTATCATATTGAATGTAGGGACATTAATCTTGCAAATTAATTGATTATGTATATTCTGTATGACAAACCAATATATCTACCGTATGTCTCACACAGTGAAATTAATGCAGAAGTAAGCAATGATTGACATAGTCTGGAGTCATTAGCTCCAGTCTTGTAATTTGGGTGCATTCATGCCAAATATTTGGAACTGAGGAACTTTAGGAAGTGAAAATTTGGCAAAGTCGTATGGAATACAGGTAAAATATGCTCGCTTATTTCGGGTAGGCATAATGTAGTTAAATAGTTTTGAAATTGTAATGCGTTAACAATTTCAAAACTATTGAAGACTTGGATGAGATCGTATTATCGGGTACATGTTTCTATAGAGAATGCCTGTTGTATAGCACATACATGTAAAATGTTATTCAATGGAGAACACAATCCTGCATCCAAAGAAAAATGTGTATTGCAAGTTGCCATTTGTGTAGTGTGTCAATATTACTTATCCACTATGTGTTGGTAAAATGACTGGAAGTTGAGAAAAGTAATAATATGAGCTACAGGATTTTTTCCCCCAAAGCTCATGCATACATTATGATAATAAATTAAAAACTTATTCTATACACTACAGTGCACTCTCGTTATAAAGAAGTCCTTGGGACCCATGAAATTTGTTCTTTATAACGAATTTTCTTTATATCAGGGTTGCAAAAACAATACAATATAAAGAAAATCCAAGATATGGGACCAGAGATTTTACTTCTTTATAATGAAATTTTGTTATATCAGTGTTCTTTATAACGAGAGCGCACTGTACTCGCTTTTCACTACCTTTTGTCTTTTATTCCATAACAATTGATGCATCAGCTGTGATTAAAGCCCAAGTTTAGTTTTGGGGATTTTTTTTTATTTGAAAGCTTTATGCCCAAAGGTCATATCACACCAATAACAGATACTGAATATCTGTCTTTTTTTTT
>JZLH01S0417795.1:23226-34765 GCA_001188425.1 Eucidaris tribuloides
ATCCAAAAGACAAAATGCTTCGGTTGTCCAGCCAGAAGGGCCCTAGCATAGTACCCAGCAGTAGGGCTTAACACTTGAATCTGTCTCAATAAAACCATTGGCTCTTTTCACATGAAATAAAGTAGTGGGAATTTAGATCCGTTCTGTCAGTTAGTTAGTAGCAAAATTCAGTTAAGGCAATATTTCTCAAATTAGAGAAATTTACTGCTCAGGCCCTTCTGCCAGGAAACATATGCTAGGGCCCTTCTGCCAACAAGCGCCTTCTCAGTGAACGGATCATTTCACTCTATCTTCTGTGTGTTCTCATCTTGTTATCATTGATCACATAATTTGTACTGACCCAATTACAGTATGCACTGCAAGTTAGGATATTGAATGTTAGTAGAATGGAACATGATTTACACATAATTTACGGACAGAGGCTTAGACAGTAATGATAAATTTTTGACTAAAATGTTATGGCTGAATGTTGACAAAAAGTAAGAGGTTTCATATTAAATTGAAATTCCTACAAACACATTGATATGAGGATCTGCATGTACAGAAAAAGACTAGAATTATAGTGTTAAGCGTAGAGTCTTTATTCTGTAAGCCCTGAATGTCGTATCAAACAATTCATTAGTCTAGGCCGAATCGTGCCATAAATTATGGCCTAGAAGTTGTCAGTAATGATAAAAGCATGAATTTGCACAAACTATATTGGCCTTTATGATTATTTTCAAAGGTGAGCCAACGGATAGGCTGTTTCTCGAGCAACGTTGTAAGAACTTATTGACCACAGCAACGGAGCATTTAAGCATATCAATTCCATTTCAAAGGATTGATGCTATATGTTTTGCGATCAAACTATCTAAATACATGATTCGAAGCCAAACTCAGTGTCAAACAGAAAAAAAACAGTATTTTCTAGCACGATAAACCAAAAGTATTAATATCTTAATTGTTTACTTGTAAAATGGATTAACCTAACAATTGTAGCAGAGATATATTCGGTATTTATTAATTTGTAAGATTGTCATTAATTTGATTGCTAATGACAACAACTAATATTATTTTCTAATTGCTGTAGACTGACTATTTTACCATAAGCAGCCAAGCTGATGTACATGATGAAAACAATCCCTGCATTGGGATCAGATTGGTGTTTTATAATCCATACATCAGATTACTAGTAACAGTTTGTTGCAGTATATTTATGAAAACAGCCAGATGTTTTTTGGTCAGATAGTACAAATTTTTTATTTAATTTATTTACTCTAATTTAACAATCTCAACATATATTCTCAGCCATAAAGAGTCTTAATCATTAGGCATTGTAACAATCTCCTGTGCATAGTGCAATAAACAGTGCATTTGAAGGCAATCATACATATTTGTCTTATCTTCTACCCTGCTCCTACTGACACTCCAGCTACTCTAGCGCATGATATATTGATCCACAGGGCCTCCCTGTCTAGGCAAGTCTATCTCCACACAGGAGAAGGGGCATCTGGCTGTATTAGACGTAACTAAAGGTCCTCAATAGTGCCACCTGCGCATGCTACCTCCTGATGATGGTGACTGTAAGCAGTCTGGCCAACATCTGACGTCACTTTTATTGGATTTTTACAAGCATTTCTAACAAGAGGATGGATGAGTGAAGTTACTCTAGAAAGCCTCAGTCTCTTCAAATATTTTGTTCTGGTGTATCTGTGCAGTCAGTAGAGGTTCCAGGAGTTCATCATGTGTCTATGCTCCCACACTATTCCATGCTGTTTTCTTTCCAGAACTTGGGCAAACTATAGAATGGCTGTCCAGGCGCTGAAAACATGGGACACCTGGGAATAACGATCAATTTTTGTGGACAAGTGAGGCACTTATCTTTCTGAGCTGAGGATGTAGTGAAAGTTCTTGGAGTTCGAAAGACAGCCAGAGCTGTCAGACTTTCTAGTGCTGTTCAGGTGCTGCGCAACTTTATCACAATCTATGTCTGATCAAAGATCTTGTTAAGACTGTCTGACGGGATCAGACAAATGTACCAAGATCTTTGAATTGCCTTGTTCATGATTGCAGAAGTAATGTTGAATGTGTTCATGCAGGTTAAACCCGTTTACTGGCGACCATCAATTAACAACAGGAGTTTTCTACTGATGCACTTAACACCAGTGCATCATCAAGAAGTTTGACCAATTCCATCTCTTGGTGCCATTTCAAGCGAAAGGAATGTTGCCAGATCTCTGGCACGGGCTGGCACCTCAAATGGCTACGTTGGCTATGGTACCCATATGTTATTCTCTGGTCTGTGCCTTTAGACAGCTTGTCAGTGGTGATACCAGAAATATATACCGCTGAGATCTTGTTGTTTGTTTTTTAATGTGTGTGGCGGACAAAGAACATTAGCCAGCACAGTTGCCAAATATCTTTCAATGACCAAGTTCTAAGAACGTTAATGACGCCCACCATCCAATGATGATCACATCCGTCCCTTGGCTTGAATCACATGAGGACTGAATGTTGTTCAAGACACCCCATTGAGTATCCAACTTATTCCCCAGAATAGTAACTCTCCATAGAAAGAAGAGGGGTGGAAATGGATGATTTACATGGCTGAAGAAATGTGTGCTATTTCATCTCTTGTTTGGATGCAACATACCGTCTTGCTAAAAAAAAAGGGTATCACTTCTTGAGAAAGATTGGCCCATGTCCTCTGATTCTTTGAATGATGTGGTTGTTCGTGAGCAGTACAACTTTGTTCCTGGGGATGGTTGGTATTATTGGTTTGATGTCGGCAGGGAGTCGCTCGTCCACAACTATTTCATACTCTTCTTGATTTTATTGTGGTGAGCCACTCAGCTCGTCTCCATGATTTCCAAATTCAGAAGGAGTGCATTCCATACCCACAACTGAGTTTTACGTCATCCTTATGTAATCACCCCAGCTTCTTTCCCATTATCATTTCCTTCTTTCGTAATGGCTGATGTAATGACTGAGAATCTTTTCTTTTAGTTGGAACTTTCCATTCTGTTTAGTTTGATATGGTTGTGTGTAATATGTTGTGGCTCTCAAATGTCAGTTTTTCCAACATTATTTTACAAACTGAGCTACATTCCTGCCATGTATAAAACCCTTTACGATAGTAACGCAATATATAATGAAATACGTTACAACGTTGAGTAAAAGTGGTCTGCAAACATCAAATATGCATGGTTGCCAAGGAAAATATGTTGCCTAGCAACTGTTTCTATGATATGTACATTATGATTGCTTCAGAGTGGTGTTGGTATGAAGACTGAAGCTGCAGATATTGAAATACATTGAAATTGTTTGGTGAAATTGGTCTGCAGGTATCTTGCATGTTGGTTGCTATGGAAAATATGTTACTTGGCAACCGTTGCTATGCTATGTACAGTTTGCATTGGCTCCACATCTGAAAATGTTTAGAATGATGTGACGTACATGTGTGCAAATTTTCATGCTTTTATCATCATCTGAACAATTTTCGCACCGATCGCCTAGACTAATACAAAGTGTGTCACATTGTGGCAAGCCACATCGACTGTGTCACAGACTCCTTTGACCATCTGAAACCCATGATCCCAAAATGACACTGTTAAAGTAATATGCTAACATTGTGGAGCTCCAATTAAAAAAAAAACAAATGTCAAACTTTGATATAGATCAAGCTACATACCAGTGTTCAGAAGGACAAATAAACACCCTAGAATACAAAAGTTTGGAGTTTTCACTTTTTTAAAGCACTAAATCATCGTTTTGAAATACAACTTTTTCAGGGCTTTATTTTTAGACCTTATCAAAGACACTTTAGAGCATGGAGGATTATGTAGCTCTCTTTTTTTAACTGTAGTCATTGCTAGCCTGTGGCTTTAAACGTGACTCATCATCCCTTGCCCACGTGATTGAGGGGGTTTGATTGTGCTATCTGATCTCGTTCAATAAAACATTGTATGCAATTACTTATGGTACAAGTAGCAGACCAATCACAATGCTGCTAGCACTACACTCAAAGCCAGTAGTTTACCATATATTCTGGTCAATAGTACCATTTTATTTAGTGTGCACAAATTTATTAGCACTACACTTGTAGTCAAAGTGTTGCTTCAATCTTACAAAACCTATTAGTTATTCATGAATGATATAAAAGAACAGCATTCTTTTTTTTTTATTTAATCTAGTCAGTTCATTGGTGCCTTGTAATACATACTTGACCAAAGTTACATCAAAATCTGATCAACTGTTCGTAAGTTATTGCAGTAACGAGCCCATCCTTTCAACACTGAAATCTAATCAGTTCATCGGTGCCTCATAGTATACATTACTTGATTGTAGTTCCATCAAAATCTAATAAGCCGTTCTTAAGTTACAATGATAATCGGCTCAAATCAGTCATGTATGAGCCCTCACGACCTTTAACTGTGAACATTTCAACTCTAAAATCTAATCAGTTCATCAGTGCCTAATAATGGATCTCTGACTGTGACACCAATTCAAAATTGGAATTTTGTTGCTACATGTATTTGTCTATGACAATAAACATTGATCCTTGACATTTGATCATACATGGCAAGAACCTAGCTTAGAGGTACGACATCTCAAGATACGATCATCAGCCATAATCGGGTTCATCATGGTTGTGTCATTATCAACTGGAACACGTAGATTAACGCGTTGGCTACCGGAACCGGATGTGTCCTGTGTAAACGTTATGGGATTTTCAGAGTCTTGGAGGCAGCGGGTTAACAGTCTTTCTGTAAACAGTCAAGCGGTTTCACATTCAAGAAGCTAGGAACTTTAATCTCTTGGAAACCTCCGACTTGCCGTACTTTCTTTGCATCGAATGGACTGTAGATGCCGAGGAACTGAGTAGCTTGTCATCTTCTAATTTCTTCCACAAGTAGCCTTTGGCAGAAATAACACAAGAAAGGATACTGTAAGTTGGTAGTACTTATATCAAGTGAATTATATAAATATGATTCAACCACATTTATCAGGCCACGTTGGAACTGGCAATAATCCAGATTAAGTGTTTTGACTGAAGGCATTATGCATGTAAAATGCATTTACATCACTGTTTATGATAATTTTTCACATTTGTTGTGTTGCATGGTTTATATGAACTAAAAGTGTAATGAACGAAATTTGTTTTTTTACCACTTTCCTTCTTTAATTTTTAGGTGAAAATGAATAGAAATGGAGAACATATGAGAGATCAGGGCCAACATCAACAAAATTGGTATCAAAATACATTTCTGATTGATGAATACATACCTGCCAACCCTGAAAGCCAAGAAATAGGAACAAATTCTTGGCAGTTGGCAGGTATGTGATTAATAAGTTTTTATTAACATAGTACATAAATAATTATAAGTAATCAAGATATTAAAGGTATTTTCAACACAAATTTTCTAATGTAACAAAATTTTCGGTCTGTACCACAAGCCTTCTTCAGCGTTCTTCAAAAATTATGAGTTTAATTGATGTGCCGGATGTTGTTGTTGCGTCTGGATGGATAGATGGCAGGTACGTCAAGACCACTGTCTCTGTTTACAGTTGCTTTGCTTTTTCATATGTGTAACGCTTCTCTCACCAATCAAGGAAAATCCCTGCCTTCGAGATGCATTAAGACAGCAGTACACACCACACGCACCAGAAACAGCACGCAACAACTCCACACATACCAAACGCACCCGATGCGGTCACACGGCATACAATGATATTCGGCGCATCAATCAAACTCATAATCTTTGAAGAGGTCCTGTGGTACAAGCTGAAAATTTAGGTATGCTAGAAAATTTTCATTCCATACAGTATATGATAGAGTCAATATTATCCAATAATGCACAAATAAGATACTCACCAGAGTTTCGTTTTCCATTTGTCAAGTATGCTTGTGTTTCTGCAACATCTCCACTATTCATGTACAGTGCTGTGCATACTTTCTTCACAGAAAGTTTGAACTGTTTTGACAAATCCTGAGAGATAAAAACGAAATAAAATATACTTAATGAAAACAGGTAATCAAAGTAGGTACTAATGATTTAACAAATTATTACATTTTTTTTTGGGGGGGGGGGGATGTGAGCAAGATTAGCATTACGGATGCATGACTGACACTCATAATTGGATAATGCTTTGAAAGAACATTGCCCCTTTGCAACAATGAGCTTTTACAGAAGCCTAGATTTACATCTCACACCCAGAGATGATTTTCTTCATCTATACTGGTCTTAAAAATGTGCACTTAAATGACACTTTTTAACATTGTGGAAGCACTATTTAAAAAACTGCTTATCTTCGATATGTGACCAACACAATATGTCGCGTCAGTGCAGAAAGGCCCTTATGGAACACGTGGACATGGTCTAACGCGGTGTCAGTGCAGAAAGGCCCTTATGGAATATGCGCGTCAGTGCGGAAAGGCCCTTATGGAACACGCGCAAGACCGCAGTAATGCCGTTAGAATACACGCGCACATGTTCCTGTAAGGGCCTTTCTGCACTGACGCGCGTGTTCCATGAGGGCCTTTCTGCACTGACATGACGAATAGTGTTTGAAAGACAAATAAACACCCTAGAACACAAAACTTTAGACAGTTATGTTGTCATCAGCAAAATATGTACCATACATATACACTGTACTTGCACATGAATTAATGTCATGTGGACAAAAATTCTATAACACAGACATCTACATGGGAAAATTGGAATGGTTGCTAATTAAATTCATTTATTAAAAGCACTTCATGACTGTTTTTAACTGCAATTTTTTCAGGGCTTTATTTTCAAACCTTTTTAGAGACATCACTAGCATGGAGGATCATGTAGTTCACATTTTTTAAAACAGGAAACATTGTTAAACAGTGTTTTTAATGCGTCAGCAGCATTTGCAAGGAATAAAACCTTAATTTGAGTGAAAAAACTTTATTTTTACGGGGCATCTGCGGAAGACAGTTTATGTAAGTGTGTTTCTGTACAATTTCGACCCAAACGGGTTATGGCATAGTTAAAGATAGGGAATCTCATTTGCAACCCTTCCATAACACAACAAAACATTATTCATGCCCTTAGCCTATATATCGTCAGTACAGAACCAGAAGGGCGTTAATGCAAAATACATTGACAACCAGAAAGGCGTTGACGCCATTGACTTTGTACAGTGATAGCGCCCTTCTGTTCTCAACCGGTTATGCATTAACGCCCTTCTGGTTCTATACCGACGATATATTTATGGAGGACATGCCTGTGAAATCTGAAGATCAGAAATCACCTAGATTTGAAAAATGTGCAAAAACAAATAGTTGTGTAGTGTATGTTCTAGGTACACTGTTCCAAATCTCACTTCAGGCCCATTACAGTACCTACAGGGCAGGGTAGGAATAAATTTTTATTTTTTAAGGGCAATTTTTATTAGAGCCTTGGGGCTATTTTTGAATTTTGGCAGGCTATTTTTCTACCACTGGGGATACTTTTTTGTTGCATATCAGAATTTGTAGAATGCAATGAAAGATTGCTGATGTTTTAGCCGGTGCTTCATCCATGAAAGCAACCATTCAACTCATTTTTGTTTCAATGCCATAATAAAAAAAAAGTGAAATGTTTCGTAGCAAATCTGAGGGCAATTCTGAAGGAAATGGTCGCCCCAAAGAATTGGGTTTGGGGAATTTTAGGGGGCGATTTGGGCTTTGCCAAGGGCTAAATCGCCTGTCGCCCTGGGTTATTTCCTACGCTGCTACCGAGTGTATGTAATACCAGACAGTTGTCCTGGCATGTGTTAGAAACAAAGCTAAAGGAATGTAAGATCATCTACGTGTACAAACCTATTGCACCATGGCACTGTCAATGGAGGGCACTGTCTTTGCACTGTTTCAAAATAGACTAGTACTACCAGTACAATTTTTGTCACTAGAGACAAAAAAATAAAATTCAAGTCCAACGTTTACTATAATTTCACTAAAACTGCGTTTCTAGCTCATACACTTTAGCAAAAGGTTCTTAAAGAGCATTATCTTCTATATACCAGGTATTTGCACAATGTTAAAGTGCAAGTTTAGTTCTGGCTTTATGCGCAAAGGTCATATCACACCAATAACACATTCTGAATGTCTTTGTTTTTTTAATTAATTAATGAAAAATCTTGGGGGGGGGAGGACCCCCCAGATTTTTCTTAAATTAATCAAACAAAAACAAAAGACATTCAGAATCTGTTATTGGTGTGATATGACCTTTGGGCATAAAGCTTTCAAATAAGAAACTAGAGAAGTTCGACTGTGCGCAGTCGATGGGTATGCCTGCTCCCAGTGTGCCCACTATGTAGCAGCTAACAACCTAATTATTCGAACAGTTAGAACTCCTAGCTGAAGTTATAGGTTTTGGCACAATCTTCATTGACATTTGACCCTTGACCCTGACCTTTGACTCCTGTGACTCAACCAAAATATTTGTCTTTTGGTTTTGAACCTAACTGTCAAATTACATCAACAGTGAGCACTCCTAACTGAACTTATAGGCAGGAAATGACATTTTGGGACAAATTTCATTGACCTTTGACCCTTGACCTTGAACTTTGACCCCTGTGACTCTACCAAAATATTTGTCTTTTGGTTTTAAACCTAACCACCAAATTACATCAACAGTGAGCACTCCTAACTGAACTTATAGGTAGGAAATGGCATTTTGGGACAAAGTTCATTGACCTTTGACCCTTGACCTTAAACTTTGACCCCTGTGACTCAACCAAAATATTTGTCTTTTGGTTTTAAACCTAACCACCAAATAACATCAACAGTGAGCACTCCTAACTGGAGTTATAAGCAGAAAATGGCGTTTTAGGACAATGGGCTTTCAAGTGGACCATGGTGAAAAAGTAGGAGAAAAATAGGAGCTAAATTTATGAAAAAGTAGGAGAAAAGTAGGATATAAAGAGCTAAAAGTAGGAGAAAAGTAGGACATGCACGGGGTTTGATTTTTTATTTTTTTGGAGTAGTTTTCATCCGCCGAGAGTGCATGCTCAGATAGTAATTTAGAAAAAAAATTGATATATCCAGCATTTTATATGATTAATAGCATTTTTTTTATTTTCACGGGGTTTTTACCAAAAAAAGGAGAAAGTAGGAGTTTTGGGGGAAAAAAGTAGGATAAGTAGGAGGAGAGTAAAACAGTAGGAAAAAGTAGGAAAAGTAGGAGCGCTTGAAAGCCTGGGACAAATTTCATTGACCTTTGACCTTTGACCCTTGACGGATTTGTCCCAAAATCTAATCAATTCATCCTTGCCTAGTGGTCCATCCTTGGTCCAAGTATCATTAAAATCCCTCCAGCGGTACTTGTTCACAAGAAAGTGTGGACGCACGGACGTACGGACGCACAGACGTACGGACGGACAACCCGAAAACATAGTGCCTCCAGCTCCCTTATGGGGCGGAGGCACAAAAATTGCCAAAACTAAACTTGTGCTCTAAACTTTAGGCATGCAAAAGAGACGCACTGCCTTTAACGTACATACTAGTGTTAGGTTACAGGAATTATACAATGCTTAAAATTGAATTGAAATTATTTACAGTGTAAAATAAACATTGCCAAACTATGATCATTACATAGAACTTCACGATGCACAAGATCCCTCATCAAATTTCATTACCAGTGAAAAAAATTATTTAAAATCAGGGCGTCTCTTTGGAATGCCTAAAAATTAACATTGTATAAACATACACTAGTACATTAAAAAAAAACACAATCTAAGACCCTTCAGCAAAGTATAGGAGCTAGAAATTCACTTTTTGTGGAATTATAGTGACCAGTAGACTTTGATTTGAATTATTGTCTCGTAAAATTCCTAGCATAGAACATACACTAAACAGCCATTTTCTGCACATTTTTCAGATTCTAGGTAATTACTGATCCTCAGATTTCAGACATGTCCTTGATCAATAGCCTAGAAGGCCATGACTGATGTTTTCCTGTGATGCATGGAGGGGTGCAAATGGGATTCCCTGCCTTTAAAACTCTTGCATAATTTACTGAAATCTACACATACTTCAACTATTTGTCGACACTCCTCCACTTCTTCTTCATTCACTTCTATCTCTGAAACCTGGGTGTCTGGAATCTCTTCATCCTTACATCCGCCGGCATCTGAAAGTGAACCATGGATGGCAGGGTTGGTGATTTTTGCTATCTTTTGTAATTTAAAATTTTTCTAAAAATCTGATTTGTAAGAATATTTTTTATGAACCCATTATGTCAATGGTTAATTTGATATAATTTGAATTCACTCATTGATCAAAACACATAGATATTCAATATTTGATTTTAAAAAAATACAGTACAGCTCAAGAATTTATTTCCCAGTTTGAATTTTGCAGAATATTTTTATTTAAAAATTCCTCCCCATTGAGTGGAGTTCTATAAAACATACGTCTAAAATGTTAAGTTCAATTACATACTAAATTTTACCATTACTGTTTATGCCAATATTTTCCCATAAACATATTTTCGCGGTTTTGGACTAAATTTCAAAATTCGCAAGTGTAATTTTCTCGATTTTAGTGGTGCTTTCATTGTGTGAATAGACATGAACCAAAGTGGAAATTTTTGCGATAGCTGACTTGCGAAATTCGCGAAAATTAAACCACCGCAAAAATTACCACATATACAGTATTATGTTCATTGTACTTAATTTTATGACTTTTTAAGTTCAAAAATTTATCGCACCTTTTACAACCCCTAGAAATAAAATTACATACATCCAAAGCTATAAAAAAGCCGTATAAGTTTAAATTAGTGAGAAATGTTTTTTTTATTATTGCTTACTTCTGGGCAAGTAAAAATGTGAGTGATAATTTCACTTGCCCAAAGTGCAAGTAGGAAAAAAAAGTTAGTGTAGAGCCCTGCCGTATGTTCAGTGATCAGCTGTTCTGATGCTTCACTACCTTCAGATAAAAAGGTATGGTCATGATATAAAAATGTGTAAACAAGAGGAAATATAACAAAACTTCAAAAATGCAAATTTTCTATCAATTTACCATTTCTGGATGTCCCACTGATGGCAACTTCAAATTCTTGGGTTTCTGGAATGACAACTGGACAAAATAAACAAGATAACAATAAATATTTAATATTTCATGAATGAACAGCATGTAATTTCTCTTTTTAATCTCTTTCATACTTTATCTTCTTCATCTTAGTAGACTACTCCTATTCTATATTGTTGCATTTATCTATACTTAATGAAAACATCACATAAATAAATGGTGATCGACAATTGCTCTGGCGACAGTTGCTTTGGTGACAATATCTCAGAAGACAAAGAGTTAGGGTTAGGGTTGCCATTGGGCTTCCAGTTCAGAACAGGGTTTTAGGGTTAGTGTTTGGTTTAGGGTTATGGTTACAGTTAGGGTTGAAGTCAAGATTAGCGCATGAAATAATCGTTGGAGCAATTGTCACTGGAGCAAATATCGGACATTCAAATAAATTGATTAAAATACAGATAAACTGCTTGCACCGACAACATGCGCGCACACACACACACAATGGAAAATAAGTAGGCC
>JZLH01S0417795.1:45685-65405 GCA_001188425.1 Eucidaris tribuloides
TTAGGACATTCCTGAATTTCGCTATAAATTACTTCGGACAAATTTGAACAAAAATAGGAACAATAGGGGTTAAAATTGCTCTTTTCTTTTCCAAAAATAAGGGAATATTCCTGTTTATAGGAACATTCCTGAATTTCCTATAAATTACTGCGGACAAATTGTGACAGCAAAATAGAACAAAGGGGTTAAAATTCTCTTTTCTTTTTCCCAAAAATAGAATATTCTATTTTAATAGGAACAGTTGGGCAGGTATGCAAGTTGTAAGTGCCAGCAGTCTCGGGTTCGTTTCAGAGTTTCATCTTGGGGTATTGGTCAGTGCTTCAGAATTCTTTTTAGTGCTTCTTTGATAGTTTTTCAGAGATCTGATTGCATCTTTAAAGATCTCTGCGCAGTCTGACAAACGATCTTTCAGTGATCTCTTCAAAATAGTCTTATTCATCTCTCAAGTAAAACTTTCAGGTGATTTCAGGTCTATATGAGGATCTTGACTTAGAAAATTTGTTTTTTGTTTCAGTGTGTTTTTCAGAGGTTCTTGGAGCCATATCCACCCATAGACAGCAAATTTCACTGTCTTGGCAGATATTACCTTTTGATTTTTGGTCTTTCAGTGGTCTTTCAAGCGGTTTGAGTTCTGTTGGAATAGGGGGTCTTACTCGATCAAGTAGGACTTTACTCTGCGATTTATTCTTCACAACATTTTGATTCAAACTTGTAAAGAATTCTACTAACTTTCATCAGTAGTGCATCGAGGTAATCCCCTTCTATCTCATCCTCCTCATGGGGATGACATCACTGGTGTGCTAGCCGTGTCAGATTCAGCCACGATGCATTCACTTTGCTTCTCGGTTCCTAATGAGAAAGACAGAATTGAAGCAATGAGCACAGAGGAATAAAGTGTAACCATACACCATTAATTTGCCTAAAAGTTTTTCCCACATTTGCATTTAAACTATAACTGAACATGCATCTTCATTACAGTATTCATCATGACCCCAAGACACCAATTAATATCTGTTTAACTTTTGTTTCAGATGAGCAGAAAAAATCATAAAGAGGGTTTTAAAGTAGTGGTTATCTTTTGCTTGCCTACATAAGACCATTCTACTTGAATTGATTTTTGTATAGCCTGCTATCAAAATTACTATTCTGCTTCAGACCCTTAACTTAACAAGGCGTGATTTTTTCATTCACTACGATAAGTATTCTTTTTTTTTTACCAAATTTACAAATGTCAAGCCTTCATCTCTGCTGGGCTGAAAAGTAGGAGAATTAGGAAAATCTTCTCCAAATTGTAGGATTCAATCAACCGAAGAAGGATATTTATTGGTAGTGTCTTGGAAGTGTCTCCCAAAGAAAATGGAAACAGGTTGAATTGCCAGACAAAAAAATATTCTTAAGATTTTATAATGAAAAGTGGAAATCCACAGAAATGATTTTTCTTCAACAACAGCGTGATGATGTAGTTACAGTAATCTCATGCAACAACAGTAAAGACTACTTCAATCCAAAAACAAATATTAAACCCATTGCGCAAAGGTTTTTTTGACAAAAAGAGTAGGCAAAAGTAAGGATTTTTAGTAATAAAAAATGGAAAAATTGGGATTTTCATTTAGCAAGTAGGGTAAAGGTAGGAAAAGTAGGACCCATTGAGGCATGAAATGGTGTACTATATGCATTTCTTGCCTACATGACACAATTGGCGTGATTTCAAGTTCGAGTGTTGTAGTTGACGGAATAGGAAATCGCCTGCTAAACGAGCTCAACACTGCGCTCAGTTTAAGCAGACCTACACGATTTGCACTATCGATCACATACACGAGTGACGTCACGCAGAGCGATTCATGGGGTTGGCTGAAAGTTCGCCGATGGCCAAAAATAACTCAAAAATGGTTGCAAAAATGACACCAAATCAATACTGCTTGCCAAAAACTGAATCTGAAAAATATGAATCTTGAGGCCCAAGTAGTTTCTCTTCTATTATGGAAGTTTACTATCAATTGGCGATTTATGCTAAATTTTTAGGGGGAAAGCTTAATTTCCGCGGTTTGCGTCGCCCCGTGAGAAGATTTACTCCATAGCCATCACACAACGCGCATGTCAGCTCTTGCCAAAAACAAGACCAACACCAACACCAACAACCGAACTTGAAGTAAAAAATCATAATCCCTAGGGTTAGTGTTAATGAATTGGAGAAAATTAACGTAAATCACAAACACAACCACGCCGTACTCAGCTTCAGCAGACGATATTCAACACCAGCTTCAACACCAAGCTTCAAGAAATACGTCATATTTTTCAAGTTCAACCCGACATAGGCTGACTTCAAGTACGCGTCGTTATAGACCGGTGTTGGTGTTCTTACAAACCCAGACCAGATTTCAACACCAAAGACTTGAAATCACAGTGTAGTGCAGACAGTTGCTCATGCAAATTAAGGCGCCGTGAATAGACGAAACAGAAGCACGTGAAATAAGTGAGCTACTGACTGACGAGTGCGGATGAGCCTGACACACAGACTACACAATCAAGTAAGTTGTCTTTGTGCATTTGTCAAATTTCTAGGATAATGATGTTTCAAATTTCACAGGCATGTGGCCTTCAGAGGTAGCCCAGGGTTTAAATTGTACCAATACCCTAAATAATTGTTTGCTTCTAAATACGTAGCAATACATACATGTACGTGGCATGCCTTCCACAAAGTAATTTAGCACTCGTGATCACTCCATTTCTGTTTATTGTGGTTGAATGTAAATTTCAAACAGATTAGTAAAAAACAAAAACGATTTGCAATAGGACTAGTCAATTCAAAATGATTCTATCAATCGATCCATCGGCATATCAATTATTTGCCCTTGCAATCTTTGATCATATAAACACACACACCTAGTGTATCAATCAGTATGATACTTTACTTCGATAGTAAACAAAAATGTAGCCAGAACCGTATGCATGCACAGAAATGATGCTTACAGAGCATCAACTTAAAGCACAGAGCACAATTGCTGGAATATTGTACACATATGCATCTGATTTATCAAATATGGATTGCTTCACGGGCTAAGACAACTTGAATTCAGTTATTTGTAGTGTATTTTTAGTTATACACAAATTTGATTTTACAAGGTATTGGTAATTTTATGAGTGTATTTGTTATGGTCTCGGAATGGTTTCTGAAAAGGGATCCCCTACTTTAAAGGCAAGGAAGCACTTTGCACCCTATCGCAGCACAACAAAAAACAACTCGTGCCGTAGGCTGTTATGAAAGACAACACCTGTGATTATCTGAAGATCGGTGTTACCTAAATTTGAAAAATGCAAGAAAATGATTGCATTTCGTATGTTCTATGTTAGAAATTTTAGTCTTGTTAAGAGACAATAGTCAAATCTTACAGTCAACTATGATTTTCACTAAAAACTTTGAGGGTATTTATATCTATACAAGTGTCGCCCAAAAAAAACTTATAAAAAAATATTATTTTGTTACGATCTGTGGTGTTTTATTTCTTGGAATTTTTGTAAAAAGCTTTTCAGGGCTATAAAAAGGACTTGGGAGTTTTATATTTAACCAAATTTTACATATTGATTGAAGATGATGTTCACCAGGGGGAAACGAACACAAATAGCCGACTGTAACTGTCCATTAAGTCGATGATGAAGACAGGTGCGGCAGCATGCTAGACGTTGTTTCATATACACGAAATTTGCCAGTAAGAGCGGATCTCTACAATGTGAAACCGTCAGCAATCATGGCAATTGTGCTTATTTGAACAAAACAAGTAGGTAGACGCAGTGTCCTGCGCCTCAGCAAGAATGTGGCTGCTGGTAAATGACTCAATGCCTGCCTGAACCAAAATAGGAGGACCAATTGGAACGCATCATCCACACGCCAGCTCGAAAAATCTGAAATTCAGTAAACTGCCAACTGTGACTGTTAATGACCATAGTATCGATACCAAACTTTTGGATATAAAACTTCCCAAATGGTGTAGCTTAAGGGCCAGGAGTCCAATTCAAAACTAATTAATTCTTCTTATTTTTTATTCAAAATCAAAAATGGTAGAATTTTATTTAGGACGTGTATATATATCAGTGTATTTGAAACACAAATACTATTTTCAGGTCTTTGCAAAAAGAGAATGCCCTGACTTTCAGAAGATTACCTTGTGTATATCTCTTGCAGGAGACAGATTCGGTCTGGGGCTCCTCTCACCTGTACTTATTTCAACTTTTTTATCACCGCCACTTCTGCTAGGCTCTCCTTCCTCCTCCATATGGTCCTCCAGTTCTGGATGTCATCTTGTCGTCTTTCCTACCTTCCGTATTGATGATTCTGGAAATCCTCTGGAAACCTTCAAGTTATTTTTCAAGCTGATGAAGATGATGAGGAAGAGGATGTGGATTCTTCTGAAGAGTTACCTGCCCGATCGTCTGTGCTTGCGGTAATCGATATCCTTCCGGCGTTTCTCCCAACAATCATGGGACTCTCTGAAGGTGAAACTTCAAACAAAAACAAAACAAAACCATTGAATTTTGGTACCTGTTTTATAATGAATTAAAGACAGTATAAGTTCTGTTTAGAACAGCACAATTTTATTTCTGTCAATTTTCACAAAAAGTATTCTACTGTCACCCCAACATCAGAAACAACATCAAACCTACTGAAAATTGTTTCTGGATGACAGATTATTGATAAAAGAAGAGCATTTGGTGATATGGGAAATGTCCCCCCCCCCAAAAACATTTATATATTTGAGTAATTTCTCAACAATGCGAGAGTTTTGGAGCGTGAGGGTTTTATGACAAACCCAAAGTTCCTTTGCTGTTGACCTTCCGCATCCAATTCAGATGATTCGCTGAAAACATAGCAAAATTTTCCAATACGTTTCAGATTCGATAAGGCCCACTTTTGCGCAAGTACAAGTCTAACTACTGAAAGTCTGTAAACGTGGCGATATTCACGTGTTAGAGATTTTTCACGCATTTCACTTTGCCGATGAAAGCGCAAAAATAAATAATACGAATGTTCTCTTATTATTTTTGATGCTTTTTTTTGCTGTTTGCCACTTGATTTGGACAGGCTGTGTATGGCGTGACGTGTAGTACTGAGTGCATTGTGTCCATGTGGTTGCTTACCTCACTTCACTGTCGCAAACACTGGGAAAAACTTCACAAATCTGCCGAGCATGAGAAATTTAATCACGCGAAAGTATCCACTGTTTACAGTAGTGTTTTTGTTTGCACTTATCAACTGCCAGACCATAACATTCTGTACCGTGATCAGGGGCGTAACAGGTGCCTGTTATGCTGCGAAGCGCAGAGCCAAACATTTCCCGGTAAACTAAGTCTAATGGCGTGTTCATCCGAGCCAAATGCGGGTCCACAATTTTTCCTGGATCAGCCGGGTGCCCCCGACAAAAATGTCACCTAAGAATTCAAACCAACAAAAACAATGTGCTGGGCGTAAGCCCGTATTTTTTTTATTTTCTCGGTGGTTTGGTGTGGATTTTCCCGCTGAAATCCCTCCAGGAGGGGGCAGTCTGCCCCCTACCCTCCCTCGCGCCGCCTGCTTGCCACTTATGCTGGTCCTTGAAACTGTTATGAAGTCGTAAGCCTGTTTAACGGCAGTTCGCCTTGTTATCTTGTTCGAGGTTGTTAAATTGCCACGATCGTGAGATGGCTTGACTCGATTTCTCTGCTGTGAACTTCTGAAATTAAAAGAGTGATATAAAAATGACTGCTAAATCTCATCTTTTAATGATTCCCAGGAACCCCTTAAACAAGCATATTTTTGACATGCATGCGAACATGCTCTATGTAACAATTTAATGACATAAATCGGTCAGATACCCGGGAATACCAAATACAAATCTGCTATTAAGTTAGATTTATTTTTTAATTTCGGTGCTGTACTCTTGCGTTACAAAACCATCTAAAACTTATAATATGGCATGCTTTTCAATGTTAAAAGATATCTATGTACAAAAATGTTTTTATTCCAGTGTTGCTGTATACAACACTAAGCTTCGATAAAATAACAACTTAACATAATTTCCACTTGATTTTCTTTTGTCAGGTAATCCTGTATTCGGTGTGCACCACAGAGATTCTGGTGGAGCTTCACCGATGTAACACCAGCAACAACTACTATACAACTGTACATTCTTAAGAACACAAAGAGGCGAAGGGTCGCTACCAATGTGCATACCCCGGTGTGCTTGCTGAATTTGAAATACTACTTAACTGAACCTGACTCCAAACCCTGACCCTAAACAATCCCGAACCCGACACCTTATCTTATCCCTAATTGAACCCCAAACTCATAATAACCCCAACTCTAAATTATAAATTGAGCTATAAACATTGCAGAGCATATGAATATGTCATCCAAAATTTTTGACTGCTTAAATTTACACATTATGTCAAAAGTCCAAAAACTTACACTCTCCAGTGTACAACACAAGGAAGGTCCCATGTGGTGTAGAGAATTAGCTGAGAGAAACATCACTTTTTCAATCAGGAAAATTTTTTAAATAGCAAGCGGGACAATTATGAATTTACGTATAAACTACAATAAGTCAAATTCTTTCATTAACAGAGAGATATCTAATTTGCAGTTGTCATAACATTAGCAGCATTAGTTACACTGTCAAGAACATCAGAAGATGACTTAGTAGCTTCCCGATAATAAAAAAAAAAAAAAAAATGTTACCTGGCTGGTAAAGGACGTTCTGCATATGATCTCCGCTGAGGGCATTTAAATTTATATGCCTCTATCTTAAAACTATTGGCTTGATATATCAAATCAAAATCAAAGTTTATAAGTGTGATCTTTTTAGATACTCCAGCAATTTTACAGGCAATTTAACATTAACGCCATTCTGTTTGGAGCACATATATGCCAACGCTCAGCCACCAGCTGGACGACAGATTATGGAACTTTACCTTGTCCCTATTGTTTTCTTTGGACTAAATGTTACTTCCTCATCATCTTCAGCATGTTCTGCATCAATCTGAGTCTCGTCATCATCAACTTCCATCTGTTCCTCCCCCTCCTCCTCCTCCTTAGCCTCCTCCTCCTCGCCCTCTGCATCCTCCATCTCCTCCTCTCCAGCCATCTCTTCACTTCTTTTCTGTTTAGTACTTCTCATTTCTTCCGCCAGTGCATTTCTCCTCAGTGGAGAATTCCTTGCTGCCGTTGAACTCTCCGTGTTGTTTTTTCTCCTGTGTTGTGACCTTGTATTGTGTACATCAGCCACTGCTTCATCCCGAAGTGCCTTGCTCTTGTTGGCATCACCATCTCCTTTCCCACTGCTTTTCTTTTGTCACCATCCAATGTGTCTTCCTTGTTGCGACTTCTAGTGTGATGTCTATGAGCTACAGGGCTTGCTGCATTGACACTAATTTTTTCTTTGTTGATGCTGGCTTCAACTTGGTTACCCTTTCTGCTGCTGCGAGTCGATTTAGGGGCAGTTGTACTGTGACAGGTAGACCGCAGTTGTCTGCTACTCTTGTCCGTTGTTTTATCTTGTGTACCTGCAAAACAAATGTACAGTATTTATAAGAAATTATTTTGACCCTAAAAGACTGGAGGCCTAAAGAAACCCCCCCCCCCGACTTTTTGCATAACTCTGTTACGCGTGAAGCTCTTGCCGCAGCACTTCACAACTTTTTTCTTTCAAATCTCTTGCATTTTTTGAAATCACATTTGCGACGTCCAGGCATGTGGTTCCAAAATTATGCAACATTTAACGAAATACAAAAGAAATTAATTTCGATATAACAATTTCTTTTCTAGAAAGTCCTTGGAAATGTCATAAGGAATATGCAAGCCAAAAACTACGATTGCATAAGGTTTTTTATACTTTATTGGGAAAAATATGATTTCATGAATATAATTATTACTAAAATAATGAACAATTTCACAAATTTCATCATGCGCTTTGTAATGTACAAGATGCTCATGCGCGTGCAAAATTCCACACCGCTTGTGCGATCCACGGCCAAGATCTCAAGGGGGTACATTTAGCCCCCTCCCCTCCCCCCGGTCTTTTTTGGGCTAAACATAAGTGTGTTGGGCAAATCAAGTGGTAGCCTACACAAGTTAGATGTAGTTCTAGTCTAATAACCCTTTGCCTGAAACAGGCCAGTTTACTCCACATTGAAACACCACTTTATGGTCCTTCTATTCCATGTGTATTTTTTCTGCAGATCTCCCAACAAGCTTAGTACACAGCATTCTCTTTTCTGATAGATATATCCTACATTTAAACTCTTTGAATAATCATAATAAGGAATGCGACCACGCGCACGCCGAGTCGGAACGCGAACGCCGGTGTGTGAGAACGGCCGATGACTCCGTTCATGACCTAAATCGAGGAGTTGTTGTTATGGATGAAGGACTTACAAAATATATTATTCGCGAGATTATAAGAAAGATTTTAACATATTCACAAGTATTTTAGCGTTCAATGTATATCCCGCTTGCTTAAACCGGAAGTTTATTTCCCAAGAATTAAGGTTAAAAAAATTAGAGCGCCACATGCGTTCAGATTCGGAGAGCTATATGCGATAGGGAGAATTAGGCAATTTAGTATTAACACCTTTCTGCTGGGAGCATTTGCCAACATCCTACTGTCGGCCGCACAAAGAATTGTGACCCATCCCAATACAGTATACAAATGTTGACTGCTCATGATGATGGTGGTGGAAATTATCACTCCCGAGAGCTGTTCATACCGGCCCTTTTATCACCCCCTCGGCTTCACCTTGGGGGTGATAGAAGGGCCGGTATGAACAGCATAGAGTTGGATCAGTTAACCAGTAAGTCACTAGCCATGCTGAAATCAATTATGGATTGTGCGTCATAGTCATAGCGCGTAGGCCCTATGTACGTATGTCTGTGTGTGTGCAAATTTCGCGGAGGGGTTACGTGTTCTATTACAGTGTTTTGACACATGATAGAACACTAAAACACTCAAGGCAATGATAGAAAGATTAATGTTGTATCATGTAAAAATAAAAACGGTATACATAGCTCATGCTTGGCAGCCCTAAGGCTGAATTGTGCATGACACACTATTGGACCATGTATCCTTCAGCAAGGCAGCAGCTATACAGCGCCATAAAAGGGGCCCGAAGAAAGAAGTTATACAGTTTTGACCAATTAGTGATAAAAATCTATGTATTATTGGTATTATTATTATTATTATTATTATTATTACTAGCGGGACCCGTGGAAATTCCACGTGTCCTAGCGTGTGACGTTTATGTTGAATGGACATTATTTTGGAGATCAAAAATTGTACATGTAATTGCCCTCATTAAATGTGTTTGATTGGTCCTTTGCAGTACATTCTGGAATTTTTCTTAGACTGCAGATTCATAATTATTTGTTTTAAAAATTGTGTTTATTTTATGGAAATTTTCGGAAGTTATTGTGAATACCGTTTTTCAATGAAGTTGTTATATTATGCTTTTTTAAAACTTCATTGAGGGAAATATCAATTTTTTTTAGATTTGCATTTTCTGAAGTACCCGTACCCTTGTCCCTTAAATTCCGGGCCGGTACTCATACCCGAACCCATGATCTCATACCCGTACCCCTGTACCGTACTTACACCCTAACCCACAGGTCCATATCCAAAACGTACCTGTGCCTCTCATCTGGTATCCATACCAGCTGGACCGTACCCATACCCGTACTCACAAGTCTGTATCCGTACCTCTCGTCTCGTTCCTGTACCTGTACCCAATGGTCAGGACCAATCCCGTATCCACATAACAGGACCATATCCTTACCTGTACCTCTCGTCTCGTAAGCGGCTGGCCGTACCCATACCTCTCCTCTTGTACCTGTGCATAACCGTACCCATTTCCTTGTACCTATACCTACGTACTCATATACTCATTTTTAAAATATAAATATAAAAAAAAATTGTACCCGAACCTATGGCTTTGTACCCGTACCCGTACCCTACCCATATCCATACCCATACCCATATCCATACCCATATCCGTACCCATGCTTCCGTCTGGCTCTGTATCCGTACCCGTAACCGCTGTTTGTAGTATTAATATTAATGAGAAAACAATGCATTTATGGAAATCATGAATTTAAATAATTTGGGTGGTGAATAAAGTGCATTATCATTCAGATTGAAAGACTGCACATTTTAACAGAATAAAAGATGTTTTGCGCAGACTGATATACCCGTCAAATTCCCCAACCCATACTCATATTCGTACCCACTGGTCTTCTACCCGTATTGCCGCCTGGTCTGTACTCCGTACCTTACAGGTCATACCGTATCTGTACAGGTCATTCGCCTTACCTTGCCCCTAATTTCCGGACCAAGTACTCAATATTCATACCCATGAGTGGTCTCTTGTATCCGTAACCCTTACGCTGGGACGTACCTGTACCTGACCCACAGTCTTGTACGCCTACCCATACCCTGGACCATACCTTGTTCCTCTCTGTTCTGTGATTAACCTTCCCATTTACAGGGGGTGTCGCAATCCGTTTTTCGGATTGGCAGGGGCAAAGTGGAAAAAGTCACAAATTTTTCGGCGAGCTCCACGCCGCCAAATGCATACAAGAATTTTGCGTTCGACATTTTGTAGACTTTGATGGATATTTTATGCTAAGTTAATGGTTTGTTCCTGCTTTCCAATGCTTTTCCTGATATTGCATATATAAATTTTTGAAAGTTGCAAATTATTGGAGGGGGGGGGGGCAAATCAATATGGTTTGCCCCCCCCCAATATTTCATATGGGGGAGATCGCCCCCCATGCCCCCCCGCCCCCAGGATCGACGCCTCTGCCATTTACCCTATTTTCGTGTAGCGCCTCATAATTTTCAATATCTAACCTTGCGGACGCCAGTGTCAACGGACTCTCTTAGGCAAGAATGTACGAATCCGGTTAGGATCATCGTGCTTCATGCGTGCTTTGAGCAAAAACGCATCCATGACAACTCACCCTACTCCACTATTCAGGCGGTTAAATTTTATCCGGATAAATAATATATAGGCCTACAATTACATATTATGACTCGTGCCGAGACACATACATGTTACACATGTTTTGCCAAGATTACAATTTGACCTCGCGACCGTCCCACCAATACCTTGCGCCAACGCTCAGGTCAACGGACTCTTTAGCTGGTAAATCGTACGATCCATTAGGATCGGATCGTGCTTCGCGAAAACGCAATCCAATAGAAACACCCCCTCGCGCCCTCCACTATTAGGCCGAGTTGCTAATTTCTATAACAGGATCAATAACGTATGCTCAATAGAAACACGCTGATGGCCGGTATAACACGCCAGTGCTTCTATTACATGTATAACTCGTGCCGAGGAGATAAAACATGTTCCAACGTGTCAGACTTGATCGATCAACCGAATCAAGTCCGTCGCTGGGCAGGCTGGCGATTTGTAGGGGTTCCTAAAAATCTTCATGCGGGGAAAATCTACCGTATAGGAATTTCACCACCGTAGGGAGTATGAAATCCCTATGGCGAAAATGACCCCCGCAGGGGAGAGTAGGGTTTTTTGGGTGATTTGTACGGTTTTTTGACAAATTTCCAAAATACGATTTTTCTAAGCAACATCCCGTTTTATTCGTCTGTAGACATTATTTGGCGCGTTAAATCATTTGTCCATGTTGGTCACTATATGGTTAATAGTGAAAACCGAAAGTTCGGAGCATGCAGGGCGCAAATCACGTGGGGACGGCGGGAGACATGTTCCACCATTTTGAAGGGTGGGTACAATATCAAATGTTCCCCCCCCCCCCCCTACGATTTGGACGAAAACCAAATCTTCGCTAAACTTAGCGTCTGTCCAGTATACAGCTAAACCTGTTGTTGCAGCACACATGGAGATGCGCCTACTTTTTTTTTCTGTACAAAGTATTGGATGGCCTGCTTATGTAGGTTTTTGCATAGGAGAAATTGCGTCTGAAATTCGCCTGTTTACATACTGTTCTGTATTATTGTTTTGATCATGGCATGTCTATAATCTGATTAGACATTATATGTATGAAAATTAAGGACTCATACATATCAGAAGTTGGTTTTAAATTTCAAAACATGTTGGGTCAGCACATTTACATTTTGCCAAATGCAATTTTATAAGTTGCTCTTCCATTTAATTTCACACGTGCAAACTTTTGTTTCGTTTTTTCCAGTAGAGGACGTATGTGGTCGAATAGCTCTGCTTTAGGACCACATACACAGTAGGTGCGTTGTGCAGTGACAGGTGCGTGCGTCGTGTTCCGATACCAGTACTGAACCACATGAACGCACCGTGATTCTGACACGGAGTTATGACACGATAGAATGTGACTGCAAGTTGAACGGCCCACACAGACCAGACCACACAGAGTATTCGAGGGTGATTCTGCCACGGAGGGGTGCAGTGATCTGCCACAGTTTAAACGCCCGCGCGTTACATGGTTTTACGTGTGGACTACGCACACGGACGATTCTCATAGGGACTTTTGGGAGTAATTTTTTGACACTAGTGACAGAAAAGATGGCTGCTTAAAAGACATTTTGGTTGAAAATTAGGTGTGCATGAAGTCTTTTCTATTCAGAAATTAGCTCAAGGAAGGAAAAAAAGGAATTTGCGATAATTGTCTATGCTATGCACGATAAACAGGCGAGAATGCCGAATCGGGTATTTTTGGGTCGGTACACAACGCAAAACTCGCAAAACCTTGGTGCGAACTGCTGGACGTCACGCGCTACACTGCATTTCTACCGTGTGAGTTACGACGGTGATTGTAATGCGCAGTTCGTACGATTGTACGCGCAAAAAGCCGGACGAAATGCCTCTCAAATAATCGGCCTCTGGAACATTTTCACGTCAAACAATTGGGCCCCTGAGAACAATAAACACTATCGCCGCAATCGAATTTGGGGTCGACGCGAACGGACTGTCGCGATTCGGGAGCCTATTCCGTCACAAAAATACCTCGAAAAAAATGCAAAAATCGCAAACCGCCAAATAACGACATTATTACAATAGATTATTCTTCTTATTTATTTTATGTATTATTATTATTATTATTACTATTATTGTCATTATTATTATTATTATTATTGTCATTATTATTATTATTATTATCATTCTTGCTTTGTCATCATTTCGGATGACAGGGACTAGAAAAGCAAACTTAGTCACTGTTACCCTCAGGCATCCAGTCCCAGGCAGTTTTTGCATATGGATATGTGACCACAACACCAGGTTTTCACCCTTCTCTTTTCGATGAAGTGTGTGGGTTCTTTTACGTGCTGAGGTGTTTTTGTCTCAACACAGGACCTCTGGCTTTACGTCCTATCCGAGGGATGAGGTAATGGGGATAAACTGCCTTACCCAAGGACACATCCGCCACGGCCCGGCGCGGATTCGAACCACGGACCTCTAGGTCGAGAAACCGAAGCCTTATCCACTGAGCCATGACGCTTCCTATGAGGTACATAATAACTTTTAACATTGTCTACACATTTAATTTTATCAATTTTTGGGTAAATTCACCTGATTCCTTTGCAGCATGGCAAAGATTGACATCCAGAGAGGATCTATCGCTCTCCTGTCCATCTGCTTGATCCTGTATTGTTGTTAGTAGATTCCTCCTTGCATTGGAAACACCATCTTTGTCTGACTCGCTGTCACTAAAATCTTTGATTTCGACATCTTGAATGCAAGGAAACAAGAAATAATCACAAGAGTGCAACAAAGTCCTCATTCAGGAAGTAATTTTACAGTAGAAAATAATAGTGTTGGTAAAAACAGAGGAAATCTTTGGCATATCTTTCAACCAGTTCGGTTCTAATGGCACTTCTTATTCTCTCCCAATCATGTCACTGCCTATCAAAATAAAACCAGATCAAGCATTTGATCTACAATATTACAAACCTACTTGGTCTGTGATTATACAAGCAGCAATGTTTCTGAATTTTTTTTTTCTATTTGGTGGGGGGGCATACAATCCATACCTGTATCATCGCCAGTATGTTCTGCTGCTTTTCTTCCATTCACTCCTCTTGCTGCCAGCCTTTTCACTTCCAATTTCTCCCTGCGTTCCTTCACATATTTCTTCAGCCTGTTTTCCAGTTTCTTGAGAAAGTGATCTCTCATGGACTGCCAAGGATGATTTGTGATCTATGATTGTTGAACAGTTTGACGGAAAAAAATGGAGCTTTTACTTAAATTATAACTGCCTCGATACACAGGACAATGCATTTAAAAAAAATACAGTTATCCAATGCATTAGATGGAGTATTAAAGATTGGGTTCAGGATTGGCAAGACCACCACTTCCCTTCATACCATTACCAAATGGGACTTAAGTAGTTAAGACAGTTTCGGACAAAGATAAGGACAAATTTTCAACACTTGTGTTCGTGTTCAGGTTGATTTGCTTAGTTTGGAACTTTGGGACTTTTATGTGTTGTGCTGTGGGCGGGGGGGGGTCCGGGTGGGGGTGGGGGTGTTTGAGGGGGGAAAGGAAAGGGTTTTGCCGTAGGTTTAGGATTAGCATTTGTTGGTGCTATGAGTTGTGTGAATCGACATGGTTCTCAAAATGTTGGCATATTTGTGTCAAGAGGGATGAGAAATAAAAATTGCCATCAGATTCAATGTTTTATTTTTAGATGACAGTTGAAATTTCTCGTGAATTTCTTGTCATTTACCAACAGGTATCTTCAGGCCTTCGACTCTGCTTGGTTCTTGGTTAAAAAGTAGGAGAAAATTAGAAGCAAAATTCTCCAAAAAGTAGTAGAAAAGTAAATTCAATCCACCAAAGTAGGAGGATAGTAGGATGTTTTCAAGTAGTGTTTGGAGAAGTAACCCCAAACAAAATAAAAACATACGGAATACCTGGAAAAAAATTTGTAAGATTGGCAAAAAAGTGGAAATCCGCAGAAACAAATGTTCCTTCACAAACAGGTGATGATGGTAGTTATAGTACCTCAGGAACAATCTGTAAAGACTAACGTTACTCAACTCCAAACAAATATCAAACATATCACAAAGGGTATTTTTTGACAAAAAGTAGAAAAATAAGGATTTGTAGGGAAAAAATAGGAAAATTAGGATCTTCATAAAAAAGAAGGAAAAAGTAGGAAAAGTAGAACCAGTTGAAGTCCTGTATCTAACCTTCATCAATTCCATCTTCTTCCAGACCTGATTTCCCCTGTAGGAGTCGGGATGTTTGGCAATGTACTGCAATATGGCTTCATCTTCTTCATTAGAGTAGTAGGATCTCCTGCAGAAAGGATAGACAAAGGCAAATACACCATTTTTCAATTATTCTGCCAATCAGGGTTCCCAGCATTTCACGAAAACAAAATTCCCTGATTTTTCCCAGATGAAGTCTTGAAGTTCCATGATAATTATTTCAACTCATTTCCAGTTTCACATGTTTTCCATGTTGTTGCAGTGAACTATTTGCAGTATAAAGCACTGTAATGTAAAACTAATTAGTTTTGGCAACAAAATATAACAGAGTCTGACTGACTACAGTTCGGCCTCGATTAACTGGCAATGTTGGGACCAGTTGGGACCAGATAAGTGATATAGCCGGATAAGAGAGATAATGTACAAACACAGTATGGGGGGAGTTAATACATGTCATAAGTTATAGTATTACAAGTTACAACCCACACACCGTGTGCAAATTGCAACAGATCACACACAAGTGTTACTTTATTTATTTTTCCCCAATACCCAGCAGGTTTATGTACACTTCTGATAAAGGTGTATCAATTACAGGAAATGACTGATAAGTCCATTGTCTGGATAATGGAGAGAGCCGGTTAAGTGACGGCCGTATAACCGAGGCCGAACTGTACTTTTGATATTTGGGCCAATCAAAATTCCCTGACTTTTCCCTGATTTGAGGCATTTTTTTCAAATTCCCTGACTTTTCCCAGACTGGAAAAAAAGTAAAATAATGTCCCTGATTTCCCTGATGGACTGGGAACCCTAGCCGATGCAACAAATTATACCATCATTTGCAAAAGTTTAAGACCACAAGAACATTTCCCATAAAACCATGTACAAAACAACAACTAAACTATTGCTTCTTGAAGAAGTTAAAGGGTACATGTAGGTTGAGTGCATATTAGTTGCTTTTTTTATTGTTCAAAGGGCATGGGAAAGTACTCCCACCAGCATCAATACTTTAAAAGGCAGATTACTTTGAACTCTGAGCAAGAACTTGACGAACCTTGTGCAGTAATGTGATGACTATAAAGTGCCACGCCCTTATTCTGTGGAAGATTCCTCAAGTTCTTGTACAAAATCTATGTAATCTGCCTTAAAAGGGGACTAATATTGGTGTATATCTTATGCCCTTTGAGCAATGACATTGAACCCATACTGCCCTTCAACATCTTCAAGAAGCAATAGTCTTGAGCTTTTAGTTTTCTAAATGGTTTTTGTGGTCTTAAAGATGCTATATAACACTGTGGAAGACCAGTTTAAAAAATTGTCGAACTTTACTATTCGACATATCTGACAGTGTTCTAATGGACATTCAAATAAACACCCGAGAATACAAAAGTTCGGACAGTTATGCTGTCACAAATACAATATGTGCAGATACAAATTGGCACATTAATAAAATCTCTGCCGATAAAGAAATTCTGCAACACAGCAGTCTATGGGGGAAAGCTGGAATGGTCTCTCAAATGATTTTCACTTTTTTAAAGCACTTAATGATCATTTTAAACTGCAATTTTTTCAGGGCTTCATTTTTAGAACGTATCAGAGACACTGGTACATGTAGCATGGGGAATCATGAAGCTCAGATGTTTTTAAACTGGAACACTGTTATACAATGCCTTTAAACTTTTGCAAATGATGGTATATCATTTTTGATACATGTAATCTGCAGTTTCCTGTGGCCTATGATGGATTGGAACCTAGAACAAGCAATAATTGCAAACAAATATGCCAGTTCAAACTTGGCAAATGTTCCAAATGACCCCCTCAACACCACATATCTTTGAAGAGGGAATAGCTGCATTAATTGCATTTGTTACGTTTTGTTGAAAACAATACCTTCATCTGTACATTCCTGAATATGCATCTTGTGCATGCATGATTTATCATACAATTTTCATGTTGAGCTGTCCAGCGTTTCCGATGTCTCTTGCACAACTTTCATTCAAAATGACCATGATTGTTTTGCACATACACACATTGTAACTACAAACAGGCTTTTGGGGAGCAAACTGTGATGGTACGATTTAAACACGGACTAAAATGTAACATGACCTGATGATGGCTTTGGTTCTAATCATCCCATACATTAAATATGTTAAATAAACTATGTTTTTATTTTACTTGTACTGTACATGAACATTAATTTGGTTTTACTTATCAAGGCTATACTACAAGGTCATTTAACTACTTCACTATTACACAAACAAACATGAATTTAACATTGCGGGTACAGTGCGAATTTCCTTGTTACCATTTTGGCTGTTTGTTTGGAAGATAGCGCCATGCAGTATTTTATTTTCTAATAAGAAACTGCACTGTACATGTTGAATAGGTTTGACAGAAGAAAAGGTGTGAGACAACAACTCCACCCAAGTTGTAATTTTGGTGCTTAGTTTTTCTTTGCTTTGTCTCAACCTTGTACATTATGTTACATTACATTACATTACATTCCATTGTTATGTAACGTTATGTTACACTACACTAGACAACATAAATTGGTTTCCCAGTCCGTTTTCTTTCTATTTAATACATAAAATTACATTGTATTACATTACACATGTTGAAACACAAGGAGGCAAACAAAATATTCACCGATTTGTGAATTACAAAACTTACCCTTTCCCACAGTTTGCTACCAACACCACACTACATGGAGTTCCTTTCAGTTGGTTTGATGTCTTTACTCTGCAAAAGTATTAGGAAGGAGAAAACAACAGAATTAGAGAGATGCTATCAATTACACATATGTGAATGCACAGGGGTGTGTGTGTGTGTGTGTGTGTGTGTGTGTGTGTGTGTGTGTGTGTGTGTGTGTGGTGTGTGTGTGTGTGTGTGTGTGTGTGTGTGTGTGTGTGTGTGTGTGTGTGTGTGGGTGTGTGTGTGTGTGTGTGGGTGTGCATATATGTGTGTAGGTGTGAGTGTATATATATAGTGTATGTGTGTAGGGGGATGGGGGAGTATGTTTTTCAGTGTCACAATACATGTAGGTGCACCCAATGTGGATGTAGTTTCTGTGCATATTTGCATAATTTCTGCATTTCATTCAACAACAAAAGAAGTGAAATCTGCTTTATTTGATGACATATTTCATCGAAAACAATGGTTGAGTAGACAACAATTATGAAATGATGGGGATATATGTACGATGATACAATTACGTAATTATGTGTGTTTTTATGAAGTGATATCTGATTTGATATGATATGATATGATAAGATGAAATCATTACATAGCAAAATTAATATACTGGAGTTTTCTGGAATGTAGCAAGTTGAATATTGTGGAATTCCTGTTTTAGAATCGTTAAAATTTAAATTAAACAATCTATAATAAATACCTCATTCTTTCATAAAATTAGTGATTCAAATTGAACCTTTTTAATGAAAATGGTGTTTCTAAATCTAAATCATTGACTGCAATGTCATATTACATTCTGCCACGGTAAGCAATCTTACCCACGGGAGTCTAATGACATCATGTACTGTTTTATGAAGAAAAAACAAAATCAGCACAGTTATGAAGAAATGGAAGAAAGTGAATTTAATGATCATAAGAAAACAGAGACCTGAGTGGAAATGGAGGAGAACATGATTTTGATTTTTAGAAAATGGAAAACTTGGAACAGGCAATTTTTTTGAAAGTTATTTCAAGAAGATATATTTTTCAGGAAACTCAACTATAAAATGAGGCACTGAAAATACTAAAAACCAGAATACACTGGTTGTTCAAAGCCACTTTTCTATGTGAGGAAGAAATTCAGATATCTATACTGATATTGATATTTGTAATATCAAGGTCAATAACCAGCAGCTGTTTCAAGGTACTAACCTGTAGTTCTCTAACTGCAAAAGGGTATTGGCTGCCACACAATCTATGACGTAGGTGTGGGATATATAATCATCAGCCAGACATTCATCTCCTTCGGCCAGAATTCTGTGAAGAGAAAAAGAATAATTACAAGATGTATTATATCAAAATGATTATCTATAAAATAATACACAAAAAGTATCAGTTTGTGAACAAACAATTATTTTCGCATACCTTTGATTGTTCATTCAAGGTCAAACACATACATGTACATGTACACAAATGCACACACACACACACACACACACACACACACACACTTGTTTTTTGTGTCAATCAGGGAGGTTGATTTTTAAAGCAGAATGAAACCCACATATCTTCCTGTACAGGGAAACCCCGTTATAATGAGCTCGGATACAGCGAGGTACCGCTTTTAACGAGGTGATTGTCTCGGTCCAGTTTTCATTTACATGCTCTTCAATGGAAAGAAGCACCATTTATAACGAGCTCGGCAATTGCGAGATTTCGCTTATAACGAGGTATATTTCTCAACCCATTTACAAAGAAAAACATAAGAAATTCATCCGGTTAAAACGAGGAAATTAAAGTCGCATCGTGCGCTGATCAAATTCTAAATTTTGGTAATATAGAAATTGCCCAATCGTTTCAACAAC
>JZLH01S0417806.1:0-15261 GCA_001188425.1 Eucidaris tribuloides
AAGGTAAGACAGATTACCTCAGCTAGATCATGACATTTTGTCAGCACTTACCGTTGGCAGCGTTGGAACATCAAATATCTGTTGGAGCTAATGAAATAGACATGGAAATTTGATTAGACCCTGAGGGAAATTTGATTATAACTTAATGATATTAAAAATATGTTTCCCCATGATTACAGCTATTATTATTAGAACCTCTCAATTAAACAATTCCCAGGGAAGCCCAAATGTAAGGCATCATTGAGGTGATAAAACAGTGTATCTCAATTTTTGGTGAAAATGAGTTTTTAATACATAACCTTGTAGCTAGTAGGCAAAGATTTTGTTTTGTTCCAATCTCAGTTTTCCAACTCACACAGACAAAGCCCATGTGGGTGGTCAAATGATGGCTTACCCACTTGTTACAGTGTTAAGGGAGGCATGAATTTACGCCATTCTGAACATTTAACAGTTTGAGATACCAGGTTCAGTCATCCCCCAGCCTTAGCACCACTTTGCAAAACCAGGCCCAAACAAAACTTTCTCATCATACTCCTTTCTCGGTGTGCCATTAACCTTTTCAGTTAGTTAAAGTTAAACCCGTCCCGCTCCTATAGTGAAACATCAAGCATTGCCTATCTCCATTTCAATAACCCTAGGCAACATGGCTGCAGAAGACAGTTTGACTACAGTGGGGGTTTAGTCCTCTGGTAGTCCCATACGTTTCAACTCCCTAAACCACCTAGATATTGGACTGCCAGGCTAGAGGCAGTAGGTACCCTTTTTATAATGGTCTTTGGTGTATGACCCGACCATGAGCTGGAACCTGCAATCTCCCTGTCTAGAGGTTTGACGCTCTACCACTGTGCTAACTCGCCCAGTTAACCCTTTCAGTACCACACTCAAAATATCAAGTATAAAGTCTATGGAGTTTGTATTGAGAGGGTTAAAGAGAATACACAGTACTAGTTGATGATGGAAAATCTGTCATCAAAATTTCACATTTCATTATTTTCCAGGTGAGAGTAAATTACATTTGCATTATAATGTGGGACTAATTCACTTCATATGCAATAAAAAGTTGAGGGATTGGCAGTTTGAGTACCCGACTGATTACACTCCGTTGCTGCAGTGTGTATGGCAACAATTAACATAGTCCCACATATTGATTTCTGTGTTAGTACCTCGTCAGCAGTGGGGATTTGTGTAGCAGATATGTCCGAAACAAAGTGTTCTGTTGTTTTCAACTACTCTCTCCTGTACTATAGTGACATTTTTAGAATACCATCTGTTCACAGAAGGTTTGAAAGCAGCTGATATTAAATGATGTTGTTCTGCAAGTAATCAACCAGTATTGTGTATTCTCTCTAATCCATGGGGCAGGTGGTAAGAACAAATAATATTTGGGGAAGTGTACCTACATAGAGACTTATATCACCATAATCCTTTTTTTCCCCACCATGTTTAGCCTAAAGCTGTGAAATTGGTCAATACCTTTGAATTTGTCATCAATGAAACATATGAAGGCATAGAAAAATCAACCAAAAAGATGTAAAATTGGATTTTGACTTTTCATGATAAGTCATTTCATCCACGGGGCACATGGTGCAGACCAATAAAACATCTTTAGGAAAGTGTGTATAAATATGGATTAATGTCATAAAAATGTAAGTTTTCTTAATGTTTAGCCCTAAGCTGTGAAATTGGTTAATGTATTTGAATTTGTCATCACTGGTAACATATCGTCTGTACAGAATCAATATTGATACTGATATTGCTGTACAAAGTATATACTAAACGAGCCCTTCTGGTTCTATACTGAATGAAATACACTTAACTCTGAGTAAGTCAAAGACACATAGGTAAATAATTGCCATCAAAGCTCAATCCTGGCCCCTAGTCATTGTTTTCTTTTGTTTTGGACCTCTCATAAGTCAAATTTTACCTAAGACAAAGCTATTTCTTTGGTCCCCACAGATTTGACTAAGGCAGAGTTAACTGTAAACTAAAATGAACAACTAAAATGACGAAAAAGTTGATTACATCAGTCTCTTTTCAGACACACTTTCCAAAATTATCTATTGGATAGCCCAATGCTTGTGTTATACTGGAATAAATGAGATACAATACGCATGTTAAAAGATCTCCAATTTTTAGCACACCATCCCACCTAAATTGTTTTGCCTGTACAAAGTCTATTTGTAATTCCATGGATGTAACTGCCATGGGGATATTGTTTAAAGACATATAGGCTAACATTGTGGAGCTTCAATTTAAAAATTGTCAAACTTAGATATCTGATCTACATAGTAGCGCCGAAATGGACAAATAAACACTCTAGAATACAAAAGTTTGGAAAGTTATGCTGCCACTGGCAAGATATGCATAAATTAACAATTTCCACTGCAGTGGAGTATAAAATAACCTAGATCTACACACAGTAAGTCTATGGGAAGAAATGGGCATGATGAATCCGGTCAACCTGAGTACTCATAGGGCAAGTCCAAGCTATTTTGAGGTGGTAACACGTGGGACATCAGAGGCAAAAACGGGCCATTTTCCCATATGTTGCGATGAAACCCCAATCCATGGGTATATTCTAATAGGTACTAAGGATCTTTACCCACAATAGAAATAAAAATTAAAATCGGTCACTTTTTAATTAAATTATGTTAATTTATTCATGGGTAACACGTGGGACCAATTGGGTAAAGATCCTTAGTACCTATTAAAATATACCCATGGATTGGGGTTTCATCACAACATATGGGAAAATGGCCCGTTTTTGCCTCTGATGTCCCACGTGTTATTACGAAAAAATAGCTTGGACTTGCCCCATAGATTTTCACTTTTTTAAGGCACTAAATAATCATTTTGAAATACAAATTTTTCAAGGCTTCATTTTTAGATTTTATAGACAGTGATAGGGGGATTATGTAGCTCCCATTTCCAAAAAAAAAAAAAACCTGTGGTCACAGGAATAGTCTGTGGCTATGATATAAATTTCTAGCCATAAAATGCTGAAGCTGTTGTATTACAACACTCAGAATTATTCACTATTTCTTTACAGACACATAATTGCATACATTTCTGATAGGACACTTACATCGGATAATCCACCCAGATCCAGATTAAGGGGAGAGCCTCCCAGGAACAGGTTTTGGAAATCATTCAGGTTGGCCTGGACAAAGTTCAGCTGATCTCCTAGTTCTTGCCTGCAGGAGGAGAAGACATAATAGCAATGGATTATGTAATTTCCATCTCATAATACTCAGGAATATGAGATATAATTTATGAGATGACCTGAAAATTATCTACAAGAGGCTATCTTGTACTCAATAAAGCCCGCCTAACATATGGCTTAAAAATCAATTGTCAGTACCTGAATTCAGGCTTTTGCCTGAAAACTAGCATCCCTGAATACTTCTGAATCCCTGAATCTGCTAAGTACTGCAATTAATTTACGATGTGGAACACTGTATTATTTCACTCATGCCAATCTTCTCCACTTACTAGTATCCTCTCCAATAGACTGGTTTACTAAAGATTTGACATTTGTGGCTTTTTCTTCCTTGGGGCTTAGTTCTGAATTATTCCATTAATCTTTTTGTATTGAAACCATTTCAACATTTGGGATCCAACTTGCATTCAGGAAGTGTTACTTTGTTGGGCAAGACTTGGGCAAGCTTTCAGGTTGTTAGGGGACAATCTGTGTTTAAAATGAATGCATACATTTTTAGCTGGTAAACCGGTCTATTAATAATAAGCAAACAGCACTCATCAAGACTTCCTCTAAGGTAGGGTGGAAGTCTGGGTTGGCTCAATAAAGGAGTAATTCAGCAAATTACATAATTACAATTTTTTCACGTAATTGTAATTTTAATGTTTCAAAAGAAAATAATGGTAAGTACTATTGAAAATTTTGAAAATTCAACGCAATGAAGGATTACCACTTATATCTAGACTGACAAGGGTTTTATTTATAACCAAAACAGCACACAATTTTTAAATTTGCCACTGGTAGGGGGGTGGAAAACTGTTTTTTGCTTATGTAGTAACACATGAACACTTTGTGTCTGAGCACATGAACATAGATTTCATGGTGGTCTGCTGGTGGCAGTCCCCTAGTGGGGTTTGGGGGTAGGTCCCTCAAAGTACACAATACTTTTACACTAAATATTTCTACACTAGACTGAATTTTCAGAAAAATTTTAAACTTATACAGTGATAATATCTTAAATTCTGTCATACACCTACTTCTGCTCTTCATTTGACAAAAATCGCTGCAGGACATATCTGGAAGGAGCCATGACATCCTTTGATGGAGAGAGCCCGCTGTCTCCTGATGACGTGTTGGCAACCACCAGTTCACTCCCTCCTCCTCCTCCTTTCTCCGCATCATCTCCTCCACCGAATAACGAATTGTCGCCGTCCCCGCTCAATACTCCCTCAAGTCCAAAAACTTCTTCTGGTTCCTGTTCCAAACTCGACGTCCCAGACACCATCGACGCTTGACCGGGGGTAGAGGGGAACGTGACTTCTGGACTAGCGGCTTGTTGCTGCCCTGCTTCCGTTGATTTGGGTTGGGTAACTGAACTGACTGTCATGGCATCAATCGGCACTCGATTTGATAGGAGGTCACCGACAGTTAATGTCTGGGAGAGTTTAGGACCCGATGAGGCTGTCACGTCACCTGTGATGTCTGAGAGGGTGTTACTGCGGCCCAACACATTGCTTGATGATAAATCCAAAGGATTATACTGAAGAAGAATAAAAGTAATTTTGGTATAAATGATACAACAATGATAAAATTATAGTATGCATGATACAATAATTAAAGTAATTACAGCAAAAATATATAATGATAAAAGTATTTGCAATATAAATACTCCTGCCATCAAACATGAAATGAAAGACAATATCAATTTGAATGCACAGCATCTAATTAGCATACCTCTATACTACAGGGCCAACTTAAAGTTATTTTTCCCACTGCCTCAAAACTCCATCCAGGAAACTGTGTGTTATGTCTCAACACAGATTTCCTGAAGGTTCCGAAGTCATAATATTAAGCAAATAATTACAGATGATGAAGGTGATGGGAGGATCTATCACTTCCGAGGCGATCTGGATGTAGCTATCTTGTAGAAAGTAAAATGTATAGCGTATACATTCAAATCACCGAGGAAGTGATAGGACGCCTCTTCGCCTGAAACCAAAAGGTGATTATTTGCTTTATATTCCACATCAGAAACTATTTAAAGAAAAAAGAAATGTATATTTCTTTAACAAGAGACATTTGGGCCCAAATATGGACCTGGGAATATGGAATATGACCAACTTCTGGGTGTGCACCACCAAGGACGTTTGATGCGTGTGTTAGCGTACATGCATGTTGTGTATTGCGCTCATGAAATATGCACGCCACCAACTATGCCAAGCGACAGATAGGCAATTCATAGTCTGAGTGTATCGCACATTTATTTCGCACGTACTCAAAATATGGTTAGGACTCTGTGTAATGAAGAGATCAGCAAAACACAAAAGTACCATCGAGTGATCTGAGGGGCAAAACTACAGTTTAATCATGTGATCACGTCTTGATCAATACAGCAAGATTCTTAGTATAGGGACAGTGATTTTCCGCGATCGCGGAAAACGGACGGAATTCACGGAAACAGCCTTTCGAAACGGAAAGTGGCTTTTCAAACGGAAAATCACGGAAAACGTATTTTTCCTCAAAATGTTCACATTTCGAAGGGAAAACCTCGAAATTTGTAAGTTTTGTAACAGAAATTACAAGAAATTGACCAAAAAAATTGCTCTGAAACGACAACGAAACAGTTAAAAAAACTTCCAACACCATAACCAACCAGGCCGATTGCACAGTGCATCGACATACGACGTAGATGACATACGAAAACGAACACGGCAGGTCTGCAGGAACACACGAGTGAACAGAAAACATCACACATCACAAAACCAACAAACACAAGAACAACCATGATCAACATTCAACACAAACTATGTCCTCAATCATCAAATTATACACAACAAACTCACCACACAATCACTTTGATGACAACATTTTCGAACTTTATTCCAAAATAAATTCATCTTCGATAGTTCTACGAACGAACACTGACAAACGTGTCTATACACAGTACCGGGCCGGCCGTCTATACGAAAGACGTTATAGCGCCGCTAGCGGCTTCGCCAAGCGCGACTCTACGATCTTTGGTCTATACACAGTACCGGGCCGGCCTTTGAATGGTGTCATATTTTGCGCATACGGTAGTGCACACTACGACTGCACAATACCTGTGCGGTGGGATTCACCAGTCTTTAGACTGCGACCATTTACCGCACAGTGTGGTTGTGGGCATCATACACAGGGAATGCACACAAACAGATTACCAGTCTCGCTGTGCACAACATACTATACCAGTAGTCGGCTAAGCCAAATGTGGGACTAAGCAAGCGTGATCGTCGTTGACACGATGTGGATAGCAAATGCTACTAGTAGGGACAGTGATTTTCCGTTTCAAAAAATTCCCTTTTCCGTGTCAGAAATCTTAAATCCGTTTCAACTGCTTGAAAAACGGAAATTCCGTTTCCCCATAGACTTTGTATACATGAAAAATGACAATTCGTTTACATAAAAATCATACAAATACGAATTTTTGTCGCGACAGAATCATGCTCTTATAAGCTGTGACAAAACCGTTTTAGCGTTTAAACTTAATTTTGGTTGCTTACGTAGAGATTGATTATTCCATTTTACTATACTTTCCCGATTTCTTAGTACATTTTCATCCACAATCGCATCAAGCGATCACGCTTGCATGCCTTCATTCCCACATACAATCCACTTTCATGCAGCCTGCTGTTACGCGCATCCCAGAGACTGTATGTGACCTCTGTTGCGGCCATTCCCTGTGTAGTATGATGCACCACAACACGGCCGGTATGGTCGCAGTCTTAACAACGGCATCTCACCGACAGGTATTGGCAGTCGTAGGTGCACTATCGTATGAGCAAAATATATGACACCATCATCAGCCGGTCCTTACTGATGTTCTAGAAAAGATGAGTAGGCATCGCGAGCGCTAGCCTATACGTCTTGCGTATAGTACGGCGGCCCCCGCCCGCATTAACTGGTACGGGTCATAACACGTTTGTCAGTGTTCGTCCACGAAAGTATAATTTATTGGAAAAAGTTCGACAAATGTGTTCATCAAGGATTTGTGTGGTGAGATTTATTTGGTACAACGTTCATATTCGAGGACACTCTTTTGCTTGAATGATTGATCACTTTTCTTGTTCTGTTGTTTTAATCTGCTTATGTTTCTGTTCACTCTGTGTTTACCTCAGACCTGCCTGTATGTTCGTTTTTCTAATCATCTACTAGATTGTATGTCGATCGCCTGTTGCAACTCGCCTTGATTGTCCATTGTTGGTTGTGGTGTTCCAAGTTTCTTACTGTTTGTAATGATCTATTCAGCACTATATTGCTTTGGCAATTCTCGTAATTCTGTTACAAATATTTGCAGGTTTGTCCCTCGAAATGTAACATTTTGAGAAAATCACGTTTCCGTTGATGTTCCGTTTTGAAAACCCACTTTCTGTTCGCATTCTCGAAATGATGTTTCGGTGAATTCCGTCATATATAGCGATCGTGAGAAAATCACTTCAACTAGAAGTCGGCGGAAATTAGAAAAGAAATGTAATAACTTCAAAATCCTCTAAAGTAAGCAATCAAAATTAAAGTTTAAACCCTAAAACGATTTTTGTCAACAGCCTTTATAACGTATACTAAATACTCGTTATGACATAATTCACTATGGCATATCGCTCGTGCGAGCAAAATTCGTTTCAATTTGTCACTTAGATTTCTATGTAAACTGTGATATGTCACTTTTCATGGAACAAAGTCTATGGAAACGGAATTTCTTTTTCAAGCACGTTGAAACTGTAATTTAAGATTTCTGACACGGAAAAGGGAATTTTTTGAAACGGAAAATCACTGTCCCTATTAGTATGTGGAATATAATCCTAATCCTCTACCTTCAAAATTCCAAATGTACCCAATAAAAAGTCTGACAAAAGATGCATATTACGTGGTCAGCTCCTGCCCCCATCCTAGGCTGTTTCCCTTTAGCAAGATTCTTAGTATGTGGAATATAATCCTAATTCTATACCTTCAAAATTCCAAACGTACACAATAAAAAGTCTGACAAAAAATGCATATTATGTGGTCAGCTCCTGCCCCCCATCCTAGGCTGTTTCCCTTTCTTGACACATAAAATACAACCCTTATTATAATATCAATATAATATTTAGCATTATATTCCGCATACTATGAATCTTGCTGAAGGATTGGTCAAGAGTTAATCACGGAATAAAACATAGTTTTGCCCACCAATCACTCAAGAAGAAAAGTTTGTTTCCCATGATGGTGATAGTACATTTGTGTTTTGCTGATCTCTGCATTCCATGGAGTCCCAACACGTTATCAATATTTTTAAGTATACATGAAATGAAAGTGTGTTGCCTACATGATTTCCCTATGTGATAGTACTTTCCATAGCTAACCCAAACCATACTCTGTAGAGAAGTAAACATTACTTTTCTTTCTTGTCAAGTAGTAAATTTCCTTTTCTTTTGAAAGAGTTTACAATAAAATGGTTTCAGACGTGGATTATAAACCAAATAATCACCTTTTGGTTTCAGGTGATGGACAAACTATTACTTCCTCAGCGATCTGAATGTATACGCTTTGGAAAGATTGCTACATCCAGATCGCCTCGAAAGTTATAGTTTGTCCCAACACCTATACCAATGCGATGTAATAGATATTTCATTTGTCTCTCTCTGTATTTTAGATCGCAACTGCTGATCTATAATTTTTAACAAACATGTAAGAAAAAATAACCCAGGATTTGAACCCATCATCTACAGATATCCAGGCTGTGACAATATCACTGGTTACCGGTATTGGCACGATAAACATAGGAACAAATACCAAGGCTCACAATTCTGACATAGTTACGTTAAATAGTCCAAGGCGGACATATTTATTATTATTAAATGAATGAAAGGGATTATTCAGAGAGGTGAAAATGCGACGTAATAGATTTTTCACTTGTCTCTCTCTGTATTTTAGATCACAACTGCTGATCTTTAATTTTTACCTCTCTGAATGATCCCTTTCAGTCATTTGATAACCTTTACCACTGTGGACTTTATCCTAATTTTTACCAGTTTGGTTTCGTCATCAATGTCTGGGAGCTCATCAATGGTGGCTCTCATAGAGGGCAGTGTGCGTGCGTACTTGACACCGCTGTGAGATGAACTATCTGGGACGCCCTCTATCATCAGATGATTCCTGTCAATCAAAGAAGTGGGAAAAGGTCCATAAATTCATACCAGAATCAAGGAAGTAAACTGAATCAATATCTTGGTACAATCCTAAGAAAACCAATTGTGACTTTGTGTTTGACTATGTACACCTGTACGTACAATGCTTTAAAGAGTGATTCTAGGATTTGCAAGTCCATCACTTCCCTTCATTATCAATACCAAACAGTAGTTTAGTACTTACAAATGGTGTGTTGAAAGTTTGAGATCCATACGTCATGAATTTGTTGTTTTATGAGAAAACCTAAAAACGATATGCTACCAGAATATTGTTCTTTCCACGAGTTTGAATTTTGCTCAAATTGTGAATCACGATTATGTGTCCTTTCGCATGACCAGCGGGGCACACTGATTGGTTAAACGGCTAAACTCCACGCGACCTTCGGCTAATGGCTGATCGGACAATTTTGGAACTAACGGAACAGCCCGTGCACTTTAACATCACTGTGTAAATTTTGAAGTTTAAATGTCCCGATTTTTACTAAAACTAGGTATTCTACCCAAAGGTTCTATGACAGGTGTTTATTTATACTACTGTACACGCTGAATATTTCGCGGTGGTTTTATTTTCGCGAATTTCGCGACTTACTGAACGTGAAAATTTTCACTTCCTGATATTTCTGTACAAAGTGAATGTAAATACAATAAAATCACGAAAATATACACTCGCGAATTCCCCATCTTGAAGCAAAATCGTGAAAATATATGGACGCGAAATATATGGCGTATACAGTAATCTTCACACTGTGAAGAATTGAGCTGATTTCATTCATTTTGCCATTTTCTGGAGTGCAAATCCCATACTCTGTCTTTAAACAGACTACTTCCATTTTTCTAAGTTTTAGTTTACCCATCATAAATATTCAAAGAAGGAAGACAAAGTTATTGAAAATTTATACAGTCATTAATCACTCACTTCTCACAAACTTTTAGAGCACAAGAAACATAATTTGACTGATAAGCATGGCTGTTGCACAGTCGGAACAGAATGGTGTCTGAGAACATATTGCACACAACTTTCATGGGTATATGGCATTTGCTCTGGCCACAACTGCTCCATCGCTTATTTCATACACTAGCCACAACCCCACCCCTAACCCTTTTCTGAACAGGAAACCCAATGGCAACCCTATCCCTTTGAGATATTGTCACTGAAGCAGCTGTCGCCAAAGCACATGTCTGTGCTCTTACTTTCATATCAAATGGAAAATGTATTTCCCAGTGCTTCCATATCAACTTTATCTTTGTACACGGGTAACAACACAACACTTACTGTCTTCTCTTGGTTCCAACTTTGGGTTGCACCAGGCTGATCAGAAAGTGAATGAGGCGATTGACGATCTTCTGTTGCTTGTCGTGCCTCTGACGAAGGCTGATCACCTCTCTCCACAGAGCCTGATTTTCCCTGCAATCACAAAGCAAACAAACACACACAAGAATATATTATTGCTCCAAGTTGGAAAACCGTGAATTTTGATGCCTTTTCCTGGTGTACCCTGCTCTGTGTCTATGTTCTTCCATGTACAAATATAAAAGTGTTTCTTCTTCACAAATGATTCACTTCAGCCGATTGATTTTACTTTCTTACATCTTGAAAATGGCTGAAACATCATTCCATACTATGTTTCTAACTTGAATGGTCTCAAGTTGAACATTCCCCTAAAATGTCTTTCGTTGAACCCTAAAAAGGCTGGGGGGGGGGGCGGAATCCCCCCTACACGTTTCGCGCAATATGTCTGCAACGAGCAAAGCAGTTGCCACGGCATTTCATGACTTTTTTCTCTTGAATCTCGCACATCTTTTGAGACCAATTTTGCGACGTTCGGGTACGCGGTTCTGAAGTTAGGTAACATTTTGTACTTGCATGTCACCCCAAAAATCGCTCAAAAACGTGATTTTGTGTACAATTTCAATACAAATTGTGTTTTCAGCCAAAATTCATAAATGTATGATTATTTTTACTTTTACTGGTTAAAATCAATAAATTTTGTGCTGTTTATGATAGCAAAAGTGTCCCGACAAATTTCATCGAAAAAACAATAGAAAACAAATGGTCGAAAAAACAGAGAAATACATAAGAAATTCACAAATCAATGAAATACATAGGAAATCAATTTTGATTCCGGATTTTTTTCAAGTACATTTGCTCAGAACACTAAAAAGAGTGTCTAGACCCCAAAATTAGCATTTTTGGACCTATAATTAATGATTTACAACTTAATTGTGATTTTATGCATAAATTAGCATAATTAATATGAAGTTAATTCCGTGTAATTAACTGTACAGTCTAGTAGATTACGCGATGGGCGACGTGTGTGCCGATTTTAGGCGCGGTCGACAGCCGAGATCTGATCAGGGTTAAAAGTTCATTTTTTCTTTAATGTTCAGTATGTTATGTCAATCATGCACCTCAATTTCGTTCTATGTCACATTTGTTATCATGTATACATACCTGCCAACCAGTATGGATTTTTCCAGGGCAATTCTGGTCTTATTACAGTTCTTAGGTGGTGTGTTTAATGTCAAAAACATAGATTATATTAATAATAAAATGTTGAATGAGCAAAATAAATGAAACTGCTGAACCAAATGCCTTGGTTACTATAGTGATTTTAATACAACATTTGCCCAAATTGTAATGGAAATGCTGTGTTTACACTCACTGGTGAGTGACGGAACAAAATGTTTGTTTTATTCATGTTTTTCTCATAAGAGAACTTTTGGTTCAGCTGTTTCAAGTATTTTTCTCATTTGCACTCTAATCTCATTTTTTTTTATTATGTAAAATTTTTATTGTTTACCGTACCGCCTAATTACTGTAATAAGACCGCAACTGCCCTGAAAAATCCGTACTGGTTGGGAGGTATGTGTATATGATGCACCACGCCATACCCCGGGGTACCGTCGTACCCCGGGGTACCGTCGTACCCCGGGGTACCACGTTGGCACGCGCCCTCTGTGCGTTAAAAATACATTTTCTTCAGTTATGATCGGCGTGAAATCGAGTGGTAATGATGCAGAGGCTGTGCAAGTGCCAATAAAAAGGCATAAACTTACGCAAAAATGGGGTAAAAATGAAGTTTAAATGTGTCATTTTCACCCTTATTACATAACTTTTTCATAATTTTATAACCCAGGGTACAGTGCTGAAAAATAAATAAATAATTCAACAAAATGGCGGATTTCTACTTGGTACCCCAGGGTACCAAATACTGCATCATATACCATGTATTATGTTTTTATGGTGAATGAATAAATCTTGAATCTTGAAGTATGAAATACCTAACAAACTGTAAAATGAACAGGTGGAACTAACTGATGAAATTTTGAACAAAAATCTAATTTGTGGAAAACCTTCATGCATTCATACCTAGTAAATCAGAGGATAAAATGATTTTACAGTGTAATATAGTTTATCCTGCTCAATTATCATGTGTTTTTTTTTTCAGTTAAGTTCTTCATTGTTTGATTTTAATTCATTTGAACATGACCAGGATGCACAAACTTTCAAGTCAATTTAGTCACTTGCCAATCAAACTGGTCTATTGTCATTTTCCAGTGATTTTCATCACTTATCATAAAATTTCATCAGATTTCAATGGATTCATCCCATCTGACGATCCTCTCCATGTCATAATCAAATTCTTCTTTGTACAACCCACTTCAAGGATGTTTTTTCAAATTCATTGACTAGCATGCTGTATGAATAGACCTTGCTTAAAAATCAGCAGGCTCATAGATTCCCCAACTGGCTCATGCACCAGCCAACTCGGAAAATTGTCAGTGTTCCTACTAGAGCTAACAATATTTGATCTAAACCTCATTCGATTTATCGTTGAAAAACATCGTCGATAACACCATTTATCGCCTAAGTTGAAAAACAAATTTGTGATAAAGAAAATAATCTATTTTAGGCTTAAATTGACAGTGCACCCTGTTGGGCTTTTATCAAAACGAAGTCAAAACAATGTTGCTTTCTGTAGACCCTCTTGTAACTAGATCAGAAGATTTATGGTGCCAATTGTTCATAAATAGCAGTTTTGGTAGCCAGTGTGTTGACAGAGTTGTTATGTTTCTTGACAATTATACTAAATGCACTCCTGCACTTACTTCCACAAGTTTGATAGCTGAACAGCATTAAGGTCTCTCTTTTATCCCCACCTGCCTGTTTCTACCTATATTATTACAGGCAGTAGCACTCGTGTGCAGAGTATTCATAGCTATAGGGATTTCTTGGTCCCTCCCACTGCAGTGCATGCATTTACCCCATTAGGTTTTTATAATTGATGATATTTTTGGCCATATCGTGCCTCTGGCGATATTTTGAAATAATCATGAGATCATTATCGTGTATTCGATAGTATTTCAACATCGAGTAATTTTGATATTATCAAAATATCGCCCAGCACTACTCCCTATGGCCAAATCAAAACTGGCCCATGTTTTTGCACTGTAGAATTGTGACCTTTGACCCATTCTAGGTACTAATTACCTTTTCATAGAATCCAGTTTTCCAGTGATATTGTCCTGGGTCTCCTTCATGCCCTTGACCTCAGTCAGGATCTTACCCACATCAGCTGTTTTCAATTTAGCTTCTTCTTTACCAGATACCTGAATGAAATCAAACATACACAATAACTCATTTATACATTAATATTAGACATACATACACAAAGAAAAAAAAAAAGGAAAATGAAAGTAACTTGTCATGTGTCGTATGGTGGGGCCCCCTTTGCGTTAGCAGGCACAAAATTAAGAATTTTGTCAGCTTCTTGCATTGAACCAATATAACTCAAAACGTACTTATCAGAAACCAACAAAGTATACATTTTCTGAAAGCTTAATACTTCAGAGAATCTCAATCAGCCAAGGTCAAGTTGCTATACAGGGTGTGTAAAAAAAAATTAAGGGTAATATCACAAAAATGTATAATTTTGTGATATTGATGACAACTCATTGCACCTGTCAGTATTAAGTCATGGCTCAAAATTGATGTCATGGTGTGAAAGAGCACACTTTTCAGCTTTAAGAAATGTATGGTTTTACTACTTTTCGAATTTCAGATGTAGTGATAAAGGGTGTGGCAAATATGTTAAAAATTGTGTTGTGATTTGTTACAATAACATTAATTAGCACTAATTAATCAAATAGTTTACTAAACCTAATTAACAAATTTTAGAGATTAATTAGTAGAATATTGTTTAATAAATGAATCAGTAAGTGTATTTAAAAATTTCAACAAAATGTAGCCCTGAAGTGAACATAGATGTGTGTCCTTACATTCAGTACTTTCATGCTTCATACTGTGTACAAGTCAATGGCAATAGCTACACGCAGTCATTAATTAAGTAATTAATGACCTTGAAGACAATTAATGTCACTTTTACTTTTGAGAATTGTTAAGTACAACATGTGTCAAGTTAGTCAGATGCATATCATAACTCCAAGATAGCTTATCTGCTGCAAATAGTAGGAAAAACAAAAGTGTAACAGTTGAATTTGCAATTTCCCCATAGGGTTTGTACAGCTCCTCCACCGCTTATCCTCCACCGCTTATCCACCAGATTTACCATCGTTAACATTTTTGCATTTCTTACATTAAACAAAGTGTCATACAAGATTGTTACTCAGATTTCAAAAGCTGAGTAATTTTGCTGTAGAATGAGCCCAAATTCATCATATTGATAAAGAATAGCTCTGGGACAACAAGTTGAATGAAGAAGAGGACTAAAAAATGTAACACCACCAGGTATTGGGGGTCCCACCATAACACACATGACCACTTACAGTAACCCGCTACGAGTAAGTGTGTGTCGCACGGCATACAGGTGCGCGCGATATTTTTAACTTGCAGTAGCGGAT
>JZLH01S0417906.1:0-12286 GCA_001188425.1 Eucidaris tribuloides
TTTTGCAGTTACTGAAGAAGGGGTTTCCCAGAGAAATTCAGAACAACTGGCATTGCTGTCACATGAAAAAGGGATGTTTACTGACTAAGCAATTTTATCGGAGACAAGGGAAAATTGAAAAAAATAGTCAGATACTGCGTCCTTTCCATAGGGCGGGCCAGAGCACCCCCGCTCCCAGCGCGACATAGATAGGGTCTTGGACAACACGTATCCTACACCCATTATGAGCCTTATTATTATTAATTTATGCCAATATATAGGTACGTAATACAGTGGGTGGGTATGTGCACAGCGGTTGATTACCATAAACCCATGCAACGAAATTAAAGAATATTTGTTCGGAGAAAGGGTTCCACATTAAAAAGATAGTAATTTTGTTCCTGCATATAATCTTGATTATTCATGAATCGTGAGATTTTTCTTAGTTTAAAAAATGACTTGCTGCCTGAAAGGTAACATATCGTACACATCAAAATTATTTTTTTATAACAAACCGATGCAATACACCATTGCATGTACCTCATGCAGGGGGGGGGCAAGGATTGCAGAGATTCTCCCTCCCCGCGAGGAGAAGGACTTTTTTGGGGGGGGGGGGCTTTCAGCTGATTTCTGGGACGCGTAGACATTGTACCAAAAGGCATCACCGCCCTCCCTGGACCTCTTAGATCTTCGGGTCTCTACATCATCGTTATCCTAGTGACATTTTTTCGTCTACTCCCCCCCCCCCCCCCCCCGCTCATCAGCTTTGCCTGGACTTGCGGGACTTTTAGGAGCCTGTACGACGTCACGCCAGGTACGCCAGCTGCGAATACACCACATACGTTATTTTGGTTTTGCTATGACTTCGTTCCGTTCAATACCCCATTATTTTTTCCAAGAAATTGATATTCATATTTTTAAGGTAAATGCATTCTTGTAGAGAATACATGCACTTTATATAGCAATACAGTCGACTGTTGACGATTATAATTTCGTCTTTCAAACGTTAAAAATTTATCAAGTTTGCACGACGATCTCCATTGCAATGAAATTTAAGCCAAATTATTAGATGGAATCAAAAGAAGTTAGATTTTATTAAATGACTCGTCTCCAGCTCATTACTTTATTTAGAACAGCAATTTAATCACTCAAACACAGAAAAAACAATGAGAATTTACAAAATTCGTGTTATGTGCATATGAGTATACGTATTTCTTGTTTTCCATTTAGTAGAGTATGCACGCTAAAATGGTTAATATACTTCTTGCGACGATTTTTTATTCAAGCATTATTAATTATATGCCTTGAAAAAAATCTCGTCCAAGGAAGTACTATTATGTATGCGATCCCATTGCAACCGCAATTGCCTTTACGCAGAATAAGCCTGCATTGGGCCGCTTCTTTCACTGTTTCTGGTCACTATTCTGTCGCCCTCTTTTGCTTCAAATTAGATGAACCACGCAGTGGCCACAAAAAGCCGTATTCTTCTCGAACGCGCCATTGGCGTCGACCAAACAGCTGACACTATTCTACTTGCCTAGAAATGTCCCAGATCCGTTTCCAAAATGTCACCGGATTGTGATGGTTATGGGCGTGTGTACCTACTCAAATTATTCTGCTTTGTGACACTGTGAAAAATTATCGAAACACTTTTCTCACGGTTTAATATGCTGAGATGTTTGAAAAACCTCATTAAACGGTGTCAAGCAAACATGTTTATAAAACACCGTAAAACACCAGCTGCGCGCTACGGAACACTTTTAGTTTTGGAGGGTTGCCAAAATCTCGATTTGGGCATTTATTGAAACGCGTGTGAGATTCCCTCGGCCAAGGCGAGCCGAAGCGACCGAGCGCTCGAACGAGCGTGTGCGGCAGGCGCAGTTCTAGAGCAGAAATTTCAGGGAGCTACTGGGGCGCTTGACGGAAACATTGCGAGGAGGCCAACGACCGCAGCGGCCGGGAGGGTGTGGAAGGGTATTCCCCCTCTCACGATTAGGGAACTTTTTGAAAATACACATAGCAAAGGCACCGTGTATTCTTCAGGCATGGTAACATACCATATTTATAAAGTGTATACTTTCTAAAAAATGTATAAGGCATAGCTCCATTGTAGTCAATTTTTTTCAAAAGATGTAGAGGAAGTATGTGAAAAACTGTAATGGGTCATACTTCTGAAGAACGATGACGCGCCCAGGGGGTGTGGGGAGGGGGATAGCCCCCTCCATGTGGCGAAAGCTTTTTGAAAATGATGCAGTAGAACAAGACGTGCTTCTAGTGCATGGTAAATACATATTTTAAAAGCGTATATTTTATAGCAGATTATTTGGGCGATTTGTGAGTAGTCAGGTTTTCAAAAAGATGTAACAGGAAGTATGTAAGCCAAACTGTAATATAGAGTAGTTCATACTATGCGAGGGAGCGAATGCACCGACCTGGGGGAGGCGTGGTATCCTAACTTTATGAAAGGATACGCATAAGAAGAAGACGTTTTCTAGGCATGGTAAATACATGTTTTTGCACTTTTGAGTTTGGTAGACATACTTGCGATCGAGAGGCGAATCATACCGAGCGGAGGAGTGTGGGAGGGGCGATACCCCTCCCACGGCATGGAAATTTTTAAAATAGACTAAGAAAATGACGTGATTCTAGGGCATTGCGTAAAAACATATGTTAAACGGTTATATTAATGAACTTTTTTGTAAAAAAAAAAAGAGGTCAATAGAAGTCGCGTTTATTAGAGCATTCAAAAACAAAATTTCTATAGGGAATTAAAACATTAATAAAAAATTACCTGCCAAAGGTTATGAAAACTATTCATTTTACTAAGTACGAGCAGAGCGATGAGCAGGAGCGCCTTCAAATGTATACAGATGTTCATCGTCTGATCAATTAAATTTTGTATTACGCTCGTATTGGACCTCAAAATACAGACGTCACATTTGTCTATGCAATATTCCTTTCAGAAACATTATATTGTATACATATTTATATTCGAAGAACGACCCGAAGCGAGAGGCTTCAGAAGTCATCATAAATTTTCATTTCTCATGAACGTGACGTACATGTATGTCACAAATGATGTGAGCTTTATTAGCCAAATATGTATTATTCTTTGGCAGCAATATAAATATCACTATGCAATGCCTGAGCCACTTTTACTTGCCTTTGCGGTTTTAGTCTGAAAATGTATTCATTAAAGCTTAAACGTGACTCCGCGTTGTTAGAGCCAATGAAAAATACTCTATTATATTGCTAGAAACGCTTAGAAGAAAGGAAACAAAATGAAGGGTTTACTAAAGGTATGTTTTCACGGGGGCACACCGCCGAAGGCGACGAGGCCACCATCGTATACACTAATTTACTTATAAGTGTAAGTGCCCCAGTCAGGGGGCGAAAGATTTTGCATTTGTTTCAGATATGACAATTTGACAATTTTTAGACAAGAAAATTTGCCTTTTATGCTCATTTTCTCTTTTAAATAATTGTTTAATTATTTATATTTCAACCTTCATGCGGGCACATTGGGGGGGGGGAGCAAAAACTCTTTGCCCCCAAAAGTTTATTTGGGGGCGGCAAGTGCCCCCTCTGCCCCCCCCCCCCCCCCCGCTTCCGGCGCTTGCTAAAACCACCTAAGTGTTTTAGATTTTTCTTCATAAAAAATGTTTGTTGACACGTTTATGATTTTCAACACCTAAACACTATGAAACTAATTCAAGTATTAAAGGCAGTGGATCTCATTTGCAAACATCCCCGCAGACCAGGAAAAGATAACCCATGTCCTCAGGCTATTGATGAAGGACATGTCCGTGAAATCTGGGGGAGATTAGAATTTGAAAAATGCGAAAGAAAAACAATAGCCGTTTAGTGTACGTTCTATGACAAGAATTTTTTCCTCGCGAGAAAAAAATTCAAATCAGAGGCTAACGGTCACTATAATTCCACTAAAACTGAGTTTCTAGCTCCTATATTTTGCTAAAGGTTCCCAGATGGCATTTTCTTGTAAATGCCATTGTATTTACACAATGTTAATTATTAGGCATGCAAAAGAGATCCACTGCCTTTAATGGAGGTGTTCCAGAAATAAACACACACTTTTGATATGCATAGATTTTCTAACTAAACGTGTTTATGTTTTCCAGATAAACATATTCAAGTGTTTATAAGGTGTTACAGAAAAGTGTTTTTAAAAGTGTTTGAAATTTTAACTATGTAAATCGCCCAATCGCCATAGGTTATAGTAATTTGTGCAGAACCATGTATTCGTTTTATTTTTTTTCTTCGTGAGCTACTCGCAAGTCGCTTTACTCGTTCGTATCATAAGTGTATAGCCAGGGCCACACCGGGGCCCGTGCTCGCTGTTTAAAAGCAATCAAAACATTTTTAAAATAGTGAAAGAAATGAAAGGAAGGTGAATTTTTGCTTAAAGGTTAGTGACATGATTGGGAACACTTGAAAATGCCTCAAGAACCAAATGAGTTGAAATATACACCAACTATGCACTAGCAGGAGTGGATCTCCCACCTGGGAGGATTTGTCTGTAATTTGTTTACTTAAGGAGAATCAAGCATAAACATAGGAGTGTCTTATTTTTTGCAACGATAAAAATAAGCCCCATAGAGAGCCACACAGCAGGTTTCCGTGCTACGAGTGACGTTGACATTGTTTATTTTAGAATGAGTCAACGTTTGACTACAAGATTTTCACAGGAGAATCCTCGCATAGTTTACTTTATTCTAGAGTAGTTTCAGCCCAAGTTGAGGACTACCCCCAATCATGTCATTTACCTTTTACAGAAGTTACGACCTATATCCCTACCCCATATTTTTGGATGCGGCATCCTAATTCTCCAAATTGACATTCCTATATTTTTGCGTATTCCGAGCAACTTTCTTACCCCACCCCGTTCAAAACTCCTGGCTACTCGACTGTCTACAATTATCGACCTCTTTGAATATAATTGAAAGTAAATACAATCAAGGCATCATTATAACAAATTCTGAAACGAGAAAGATTTTGCTCCCTCAATCATCGAGAAAAATGAATTCGGCATCCGCTGTGCTTTTGTTGACTGTTGTATTCAACGTAGCAGCCGCGTTCCTGTAACTTTAAAGAAATCTCAAGATTTTGAAGTTTTCTTGTTTAGTCGTATAAAATGGGTGCAATGTTTGATATCTTGTCGTAACTTGGAGGAAAACTTTTTGTTATGATTGAGGGGGCAAAATCTTTAACATTTTATAACCAATAACACCGAACAAGGATTAAAGGTTAGTAACATGATTGGGAACATTTGAAAATACCTCAAGAAGCAAATGAGTTGAAATATATACCAACTTTACACCACGTGGAAGGATTTGTCTCTAATTTGTTTACTTAAGGAGACTCAAGCATGAACATTAATTCTATCGGGGCACGATAAAAATTGGACCTACAGTATAGCAACACAGCAGGTTTGCCTGTTACGAGGGACATGAGTCAACGTTTGACTACAAGATTTTCACAGGAGAATCCTTGTATAGTTTACTTGATTCTAGAATAGTTTCATCCCAAGTTAAGGACTACCACCAATTATGTCATTTACCTTTAAGATATAGCAGCTTTTTATACGAAAGCGAGTATATGACTCGAGGAGCAGAGCAAAAAAAAAAAAAAAATAGAATTTTACATTAATCAACCGGTTAAAAACGCTATAACACTGTGGAAGACCCGTTTAAAAAATTGTTGAACTTTGCTATCTGACATAATCTGACAGTGTTTAAATGGACAAATAAACACCCTAGAACACAAAAGTTAAGACAGTTATGCTGTCACTAGTAAAATATGTGCAGATACAAATTGGCACATTAATTATTACTCAGCCGACAGAAAATTCTGCAACACAGCAGTCTATGGGGGAAAACTGGAATGGTCTCTCATTGATTTTCACTTTTTCAAAGCACCTAATCGTTTTAAACTGCATTTTTTTTCAGGGCTTCATTTTTAGACCGTATCAGAGACACTGGTAGCATGAGGAATCACGTAGCTCAGATTTTTTAAACTGGAAACATTGTTATACAATGCCTTTAAGCAAGTGGTATTTAATGGAAATACATGGACACGTAACCGACGAACTGGAATTAGTGAACCTCTTATTTTAACATCTTTGTTTAGAGTTATCAGTTTATGTTTTGAAAATTCTGATATTTCTGCTCCTAACCAAAATCAATCCCCCAATTTGTATACAATAAACCTTTTACGGTGATTTCAAGTTTCGGATTTATCTCAACATTAACACGAGCGTTAATTCAAAACTTGAAGTCACCCAATATGACTTATTGTGTAATACCTGAGTAAACAAAAAAATATGAGAAAACAATCTGCAGGGCCCCTTTTAAAACCAAGGGAAACTTTCTAGACTGCATGCATGAAGATGGGTTGAACCAGGCAGACAGTCACCTGAAATCCCCCGCAGACAGATGACATAGAGATGGGTGATTCATGGATGATGTCAGCTTAGAGAGCATGCGATCACTGTGGCTCCACGAGGAGGCTTCGTCATCAGGTGTGATGGGGAAGAGGAATTAAGTCGGGTACAGACCAAAACAGGTGTATAACCACTGATTATAGGGGTTATACGATGAAGTCTGTGAGGATGCAGATCATTGGCGTATTTGATACGGGCAAGCGAAGTAACTTGCCCCTCCAGACAGTCATCTGGAATATGATGATGATGAAGATAATGATGATGATGACGACGACGACGACGATGATGATGATGATGATGATGATGATGATGATGATGATGATGATGGATGATGATGATGATGATGATGATAATAATGTTGATGGTGTTGTTGTTGATGATGATGATGATGATGACAAGAAGAAGTGGGGGAAGAAGAAAAAAAGAATAAGAAGAAAAAAAGAAGACGAAGAAGAAGAAGAAGAGAAGAAGGGGAATGCATAAATAATGCAAAAAATAGAGAATTTACTGAAAAATTATCTCGGAAAGAGTTTTCCCCAGTGTCATTGGATTTCAATATGAAATATTCACGTCATATCTGCGCAAAACAATGACCAAACAACTTAACCTTGTCCATTTTAAGGGGGGCGGGTCAAATGAGGTTTCAAGGGGAGGAAAACGAGCATCTATCTGCCTTTATGTATGAAAAATGTCTGAGCAAACTTCGCCCAACCATCTTTGCAAAAGTTAAGGGTTAATCTATTTCATTCAATCAATTATCGGGGACTTTCTGTTTTGATAACATGGACAAGTCCCCAATAGTTTTGTACGCAGATTTTCACCAATTTTCATTATTCTGAGATGTAATTTTAACAGTTGACGTAATTCACATTTATGAAAATAATAGTAAGCAAGAATAAACTGAATTTTCAATGAAAAAATGATAAATTGTAAAAATCTGTGTATAAAACCAAAAATCTTACGCCTAAAAAACATAGGTCGTATGTGAAAGGGACGTTACATCTTCATTTTCCATTGGTCGAGACACATGTCCGAGATACATTTCCTTGTAATTGGATCAACGAACCTTGATGACCTAACGAGCGGGAGGAACTTCAACAACAGAAAGGAAGCAGACTGATCGACTCTATTTTTCTAGCAAAATGTCCCGGCTGTCCAGCCATGGTGATTCGGAGTAAAATATTACTCTGAACGGTGTAAAATATAACAGTGACCTGTCAGCCGTAACACGGATTGTGTTTATCCTGATGCCTGGTTCCTCTTACCAGAGTAATATGTAAAAAGTAATGGAACCGCGGGAGGACTCATCTTCGCATTCCTGGTAAAATGATGAAATTTACCCGGAAAATAATTGACCGGTGAAAATTTGACTGATAGTTTTCTCAATGCAGTGAGGGCTAGAATATGAGCATCACACGAATATCTCGTGATATGGTTATGCTAGAAATTTTGGGTGAAGATTTATCTCACTGCATTTTGTTTGTGTGGTGTAAGGTGTGGGTTTTCGTCGTCGTTTTAGTTGTTGTGTTTATGTTGTCTGTTAGTATATTAAATTGTCCTGTTTTGTATATATTTCGTTTAGTTTTCTTTGAAATTGTTGTAGTTGTTGTTATTGGTGTTGTCGTAGTTGTTTTTCTTCTTCTTATTGTATATATTTTTTTGGTTAGTCGTATAACATCTGGTAGTTTACTTCAATGTCGGACCCCATGGAAAAACAGTGGCATTCTGTAAATGCCGCTGAAATGGGCTATCCGCCGTATTTTTAAATTGTAAATATTTCTTGATGCTTTGTATTGTATTTTATTTATGACTATGGAAATAAAACAAACAAACACACAACCCATGCGGTTTCTTGAACAATTAAACAATTAAAGGCAAATGGCAGGATTGTAAAAGTCTTTATACTTTGGGATAAAACTACTATAGAAAAATGTACACTGTTCAAAGCTTCTGAAGTCTAAATCTCATGGTTCATGTTTATTACCTTTTCAAGATTACAATCACCATCAGTACCCAGCGCATTTACTATTGTAGCTTTGTATCAGATCAATAATGCAAATCTGAAAAATGAACGCTTGATTCGCCACACAAATTCGAGACAAATCCTTCCAGCCACTTTAGCTGGTGTAGGCCTATACATTGGTATGTGTTTCAACCTATTTGGTTCTTGAGGCATTTTTTACTTCTCCCAATCATGTCAATGCCCTTAAAACGTTATCGTTGCAGTGAAAGACTACATCATTGATTCGAATCAGTGATTAATTGCAAATCAAACACACGTGTTGCCAACAAATTGAATTGTCGAACGCATCATCCGTAGCATACGGGGGTGTGGGGGCGTGGAGGCACGTGCCCCTAATGGCAATCGAATAAGAATGGTTCCCTGCTCAAATCAAATTAAAACCCTGCTATATACGACTGCGTTCCCTTCCCTCATACCTTCATCCACTCATTGTCAGCATCAAGCCCAAGTTTAGTTTTTGTCGATCAGATCAATTTTTCGTCAATCTTTCTCAAAATGTTTTTTATCATGCCAGACATCATGCAGAAAACAGCATCAAACCTACTGAAAATTGTACACATTGGAACTTTGTGATTTGTTTTTAATTATCAGTAGATAATTCGTTGAAGGTCTATGACACCACTGCATAGGCAAAAAGTCGGGGGGGGGTGGGTGCCGGGGGGGGGAGGACTTTTCTTTTTTTCACAGATTTCTAAAATAAAAATGGGAGTGTTTCAGAGCGTGTGATTTTCAGGTCTGTTTAAAAACACAACATGAGAAACTTTAATTTTCATTATTTACCAAAACTATATTGCCTCGAATGCCCTGTTTACACATAAAAACATTTAAATCCAAATCAATTAATTATAGGCTAATAATGGGTTGACCAATACCAATCCAGGAGAATTTGAATTTCTGTATTGCTGAAACGTATCAACAACGATGGATACGAGTATATTTTCTGAAGTTATAAATTTTAAAGAAACACGATGAAAGACAGGAAAATATCACACAATGTGACAATAGACTTATGTTAGGGATAACATCATAATGGATATCGATTATCTTATTTGTTTTATTCACTGACTTAAGTGACTAAACCTGTATATATCATTTCATGACCCAATGATAAATAAAAGGTACAGCTCGACAGCATAGAAATACTGATTTCTTCGTCAGATCGCTTATTTCACCTGATATCTAATCATTTATGTTGAGAGTGCATGTTAAAGTGATAGGCTAACATTGTGGAGTTTCAATTAAAAAAATTGTCAAACTTTGATATCTGAGCTACATAGTAGTGTTCAAATGGACAAATAAACACCCTAGAATACAAAAGTTTGGACAGTTACACTGCCAATGGCAAGTTATGCATGAATAAACAATTAAAACTCGGGGCGAGTTTTAATAGCCTAGGTGTACACACAGTAAGTCTATGGGAGGAAATGGGCAAGTGAATCTGGTCAACTTACGATTTTCACTTTTAACCTTTAACTTCATGAACGTTGATTTAAATATTTAAGCATTTCTTCAATTTCTTGATATCGACTTCTAAAACTTCTTAAGGGGAAAAGTACAATTATTGTAAAAATAAGTTTTAAACACCTACAAGCTTCTTATGGTTTTTGTACCAATCTTAATCTGGCTGGTCTATCGATATAGTGCATATAAAGGGATGTGAAGGCGTGGCCCCCCAAAACAACAAACAAATAAAAGGTAGTCCGGTAGGGAAATGGAAAAATGGAAAAGGAGTGGAAATATCCTTGACAAACCGGAAATGTTGTCAAGTATTTGTGTCATTAAAATTACACTTTTGCAGTGCTCTTTGTATCATTCTTTATTTTAGATATTCGTTCAGTTTTGAGCAAGTTGGACATTTGCAAGATTGATCTCACCATTACATATAATATTCCGGATATTGTCATAGCCATCGTTTTTTTGACAGCCCGTTCTATATTGATGATTACGATCACCTGACAATTTCAAATAATAATTCACGGGGGTATACGTGTGGACTGTGGGTCACTGAAGGGATGGTACCCGAGGAAAATAATCGGAGGGTTGAATTTTGACCTTGTGGCGCCGACGACTCTTTAGAAATCGGGGCTCGTTGTTAGGAGCAGCTTCCACTTATTTTGTTGTAATAATCTTATTAGACAATTAAGGGGGTACTTTTTCAGTTTTTTAGCTTTTCATCTTTCCGAAAAAAAGCTACATTTTTAAATCTCGTTTCACATTATTTACGTTCATTGCTGGTGAAATTAGGTGCCACAAAATGATTATATCGCGGCCCATCTTAAAGATATTTTGACGATCTGCGCGACAATTTGTGCTGCTGTGAATGACCAACCCCCCCCCCCCCGCGTTCCCAGTGATCCATCGGGGAATTCAATGGTGATGGTGGTGGCGGCGGTGTTTGCTTTCTAATCCTCATCATCATTATTGTTGTTTTATATTTTGTCTAAGAGAAAAGGGATTCTAAAAAATATTCTCTGTATTATTATTTAGTTACAACAGCGGCAAGCACAGTTTACAAAATATTCTTCATCATGGCAAAGATGTAGGGCAGTATGGTGCTAATCAGTGGCGTAAATCTGTTCAGGGAATTGTAGGCGGGTAGGGGTAAGGGGTGAGGGCTGGGGTGATATAGCGGAGATGATCGCAGTCAAGCACATGAAGAGAGATTTTTTTTTTTTTTAAATCTCGCGGTGGAGAGGGTTATGAAATTTGGAAAACGGAGATTGCAAGATGCATCCTGGCGCAAATACGACAGAAAAGTGTGTCGCCATGGTGAGCAAGAACGTGAATTTGTTTTTCTTAAAGGGTATCTAATTTTCTTGGGGCAAAGTACCTTAACCGCCCCTCCTCCACTTACCACCCCCCCCCCCGTTTCGACCCCGCCCCTGGACATCCAGACCCATACCGTTCGCTGATATTACAGATGTTGCACATCGGTACTGATAACTATGCTTTTAAAATATATAGACTTATAGTGTATAAAATATACATGCATAATTCTAATGCCTGGGTCTGTGAATAAAACATATTACCGGGCCTATTACCTATGTTGGGCCAAGCGCGAGCTATGGAGACGTACTTTGTACCCGGCCGAGTGATAATGTGTGATTAGAGGTGCGTACGCCCTCTTCAAATAGAACGTCACCATCCATGGGCCAAGGTTACTTACTGCATGGACTTTGTGCAGCAATGATCCGAATGTACGGGTCAGGTGACGCACGAGTGATCAAGGGTAATAGAGGAGAAAGACAGGAAAACAAGTTATAAACATACGGATGTATTGCTCCTGTATGGAGTTGTAGTTTTTGAGCGTTATGATTTGATAGTGTGTTGTTGCTTTTGCACGATTCTTTTTTCGTCATTTTGATCTCCATCATTTGTATTGTAAATATTTGATATTTTGCCTCTCACATATTCGCAGAGCGAAATAACCAGGGTGCATAACGAACATTCAAAATTTCAAATACATGTTTATTCGTTTCTAACGAATTGGGCTTGGTTTTGTTGCGAATTTGAAGTTCTTCATGGGATAAATAAGTGTGGTTCAGGGCACTCTTAGGTTTAGATACCTCTGGACCCCCCCCCCCGTGCCATAAAAAGATAAAGACATGATAATGTGATGATGGTGATGATGGTGATGATGAAGATGATGATGATGATGATGATGATGATGATGATGATGATGATGATGATGATGATGATGATGATAATGATGATGATAAAAAGATTGAAGTTGCGTATTTTAGGGAGCAGAGTTCTAGATTTTGTTTTTGTTTTTTTGTTCGTAAGTATAATTTGCGAATATGTAAAATAAATATATATATATT
>JZLH01S0418143.1:0-23392 GCA_001188425.1 Eucidaris tribuloides
ATCCGCCAGGAGAGGATTAAATTGGGCAATTCTGTGCATTGTTAATAATGAATAGCCCTGGAAATGCACGGATTAACTGCCAGTTTTTTTTTTTTTTTCTTGTCTGTAATAATGCAAATTAATGGACGATACTACGTGCTATTGTGTAGGGAACAATAGGCTTTAAACTGGCATTCCGGGAATGATCCTAGAATTGGGGCATGTCCAACGCGGCTAGAATAGATAGGATTTTAAGCTGGTATTTTGGGAATAGTGATGGATTAGAGGCATTCCCACTGAGGCCAGAATGGAGGCTTAAATGATAAGAAAGCATTCTCAACCCATCCAGAATGCCAGTGCTAATTTCTCTGTAATGCCTTCAGGTGCTGTCCATGAAAAAGAGGAAACCCAGTTTTAATCCCATATCTGTCTTAAATCAAATAATAGGAGATATAATCGTTAAAGGGAATGAAAGCATAGTATCTTTACTTTCATGCAGTGTATTGGTCAGTCATATTTTGATGTGGATGACTGCTCAGTAATCAATTTTGCAAAACATGTCAAAATTGTTTTTGTCCCAAGTAGGTGTAGCTTGTGCTGCAGGACAGTGGTGTATTGTTGTGTCCAAAATTTGTGAAATTCTTGTAGTTTGTTTATGATGAATAATTGTGATGCACATTTGAATATATTCATATATAATTTGCGCAATATAAATGCATGTATTATTTATTACGTCAGGGAAACTTATATTCAAGATAACCAGGATTCCTTGTTCCTTCAAGTACTAGTTGAACAAAACCAATTAACATTTCAGATGGTTTGGAGGACCGATCGCTATTGCAATCACTTTTTGTGCTTCGTGCGTTGTGCGTTAACTGTTAGAAGTTTTCATCATCTTCTTTAAAACGCATGATTAAATTTAAGCCAAACTTGGAAGGAATGATCCTTAGGGGATGGATTAGAGGGTCGCTCAAAGGTACACTCCCCCCCACCCCCCACCGGACCGCAGGGGCAAGGCCCACAAGGGCCTAAATGTATTGTCTATTTTTCAATCATCTTCATAATAGATTTTAGCATTTAACTTGGCAAAATCAGCTATATGGCAAGGGGATGCAAAGTTCTTCACCTGGTTCATGTGGCTCCTTTGGTGCCTAGATATCAGGCTTCAAGGGCCAAAACTATGTTTAAATGATGTTTTCTTTATGGGCACCACAGAGAGTTTGCAAGACCTCGGGTGAGCATCGTGCGATCGTGCCCCCTGGGGATCCCGTTTTTTTTCCTTGTCATATTCATTGGCACCTAACCCCTTGGAAAAATCACTGTTGGGCACCCTAATCATCGATGATCCTCCTCTGGTACTCTAAACAATTTCTGATCTAACTTAATTATGTTTCTCCCCATATCTAGGCCGGAGCCTCACAGCATGACGGCATCAAAGTTCCATTCCAACTCCCACCAGAAGCCTGTAATGAGGGTCAGTTTGCCTTCAGTGTGCATGCCATCACCATGCCCCAGAAACTCAAGGGAACGTTAACATACATGGTTAAGGTGAGCCAGCTGATCACAGGTTTCTAATTACTGTTGTATGGTGTTATCCCTTCACCAAACAAAGTTTGAAGGGGGTATACAAGAATCAGTATATGGTGGGTCGGTCGGTCTTGTGCAAATCTTATGGATTGAACTATTGTATATGCTGAATAATTCGGGGTGGTTTTATTTTCGCGAATTTTGCGACTTAGTGAACGAGAAAATTTTCACTTCCTGATATTTCTGTACAAAGTGAATGCAGATACAATTAAATCTCGAAAATATACTCTCGCGAATTCCCCGTCTTGAAGCAAAATCGCGAAATGGCGTATCCAGTACTTCCATGGTTTTGAGCAGTTTTCATAAAATTTGACAAACACATTGGTTGTGAGGTGAAATGTGCAAGACACATTATTTTTTAATGTCTAATGTGTCAAAAACTGCATTGCCATAGTAACAGCATATTATAATGATGATAAATCAGTGAAAAATATTGCAGATTGAACTACTTCTTTATTTTTCATGCGATGTTTATGAAATTTGACACACATATTGGTCTTGGGGTGAAGATGTGCAGGAGACATTTTATAATGTGTTGGAAAGTGTGTTGCCATGGTAACAGGGTATTATGACAATAAATCAGGAAAAATATTGCGGATCAAACTACTTCCTAATTTTCCAAGCGATGTTTATGAAATTTGACACACATTCGTCTTGGGGTGAAGATGTGCGAGACACATTTGAATGTGTTAGAAACTGTTTTGCCTCGGTAAGAGTACATAATACATAAAACCATCTGGATGGGACAGGGATATCAACCACCATCAGTGATATTTCTCGTATTTGCCTGATTTTTCTCAAACTTTCACTGATGGGTTTCCCTAATTTTTCCTGTTTTTTTTTCCAAAGCAACTTGCTATCAGCCTGGTGTTCCCCTTTAAGTGTAAAGTGATTAAGTGATTTTTTTTCTTTTAACAGGATGAATCGGGAGCAACCAGTGAAAAGCTAGATTTCAAAGTTCACCTCCCAGTGTCGTCGTACATGTTGGCAACACCTTGCAGTAGGTAAGTGTACTGAAGACTGGGGGGAGGGGCAGGGGGGAGCAAGCCCCTGTATCAAAGGTGAATGAGGCTCCGGTTACACTACCAACTGCTCTGAGAACGGTGTCATCACAGTTACATTCAGTAATGTCATAATGGATTTGGACCTTCACAGGTGTGGTTACATGCCGTTGTATGAGCCATGTCACGTTTGGTGTAGCAGCAGTTTCCATTAACACAAATTTAGCCAAACCCACTCTATGGTCAGAGGTCTCTCCGTACTTCCAGCCAACGCGGCTCACATGTTTACTTATGTTAACGTAACTTCCTGTGCTGGGCCAGTTTCAGAATTGCTTGCGTGGTTACACCACGTCTAAAACATTCTGAGAATGATCTCAGACCAACTCTGAAAGGGGTCTAACAGAAACACAAACTTTTTTAAAACCGTTTTGGTCACTTTTCAGGTTGGCTTTTGTGGTGACACGGCCAGTGAATCATTCTGAGACCATTGTTAAAATGCTTTTGATAGGCAGTGTAACTGGGGTCATAGGCATCATGTTTTCAGGTGTTTTATCTGGCCATCTGTTTGTGTGTCTGTGTGTTTGGCCATCTGTTATCTTCTCGTTAGCACAATAAGTGCAATACAGCTGTTGTGATTTCATTGCAATATAGATAAAAGTATGTACTGTCACAAAATGATGACTAATATGGAGTTGTTGGAAAAGTCAAAGGATAAAGGATCGCAATCAGGTGCAGAGATTTCTCCCACAAACACATGCACATGTACACAGACAAAAGCAAAGGCCATGTATGTAGGTATAGATCAAATGAGGTCAAATTTTAAAATATACCTGCAAGTTTCTATTTGGGTTGGGGCAACCGTTAGCCTGTTTGTAACCAAACTTGGATGGTAGATACCCTGTAGCGACTTCAGTATCATGTTGGGGTCAAAGTTCACTAGGTAGGTGAAAGGTCAATGAGGACGAATGTTAGTGTCGGAGTGGGAGTCACGTTATGGCTGTCACACTGTTTACATCTCTTTTTCTCTATTTCTCTCATCTTCACAGAGAACAGTACGCGGAGCTGCTGGCTAAGGGGGAGTTGACGGCCAAGAACTCCTTCACCACACCTCCCGTGGGGGCGGACTTTGCCCTGAGCCTGGCCAGGGTGTGCTTCTTCAACCACATGGCCCTCGTGGAACGGATCGAGCAGAACGCCTCCCTCTTCAGTCGGTCCATCAAGGGACACCAAGTCTGCATTTTACTCAAAGCTTTGGTGAGTAATTAGTTTAACTCTTGACTTGCCAAAGTCACAAATATCAGGGTTCTTACAGGTCAGGGAATTTGAAGAAATTTTTTTTTCAAAAGTCAAGGAAAGTCAGGGAATTCATCATTTTCTTCTGGAAAGTCAGGTAAAATCATTTAGTCGAGATAGTTTTAAAATAACCCTTTATCGGGGGCGTGTTAGTATTGCCTTGATGTATATTTACATGCTTTAAAAATGTAAAGAAGGTAGGGACAGTGATTTTCCGTTTCAAAAAATGCCCTTTTCCGTTTCAGAAAATCTTAAATTCTGTTTCAACATGCTTGAAAAACGGAAATTCCGTTTCCCCATAGACTTTGTATACATCAAACAGTGACAATTCCGTTTACATAGAAATCAATACAAATATTACGCATTTTGACGCACGAAATCATGCATACGTATACACGATGTATCATTCGCTGTCCCTGCACCGTGCATGAATCACGCAAGCTGTACTTCATCTGCCGCACACAGCTTGCAATATGTGGCATTCATAATCGTCGTTTCACTGAAAATGTACACTCATGTACACTCGTGTACACATGCACGCTGCACTGCTTCTCAAGTCGGTTCAGAAAGTGACGGCGGATTGCGGACATGGGAGGAAGCATCCATGATGCTGCCATGAGGTTGGGCGAGTTGGCCTGTGCCTGTGGCAACTGCAGCTGTGCAGTGTTCGAATACCACGGCTTTTCAGCCGTAGTAATTACAGGTCGAGTGGCAAAGTCGGCCCCCACAGCTCGGAGAGGAAAGACTGCAACAAATCGCCCGACTACTTGCCTGACCGAAATGCCCCCGGAACTCCGGCGGGCCGATCCATTGGTCACATACCTGATGTCGCTCCGATTAGCGAATGATACATCGTGTATGTAGTCGTCTGTTAGACAGAGGTACACTGTCTGTGTTTTGGGAAAATATTTATCAAAAATGAAATTTTCCTACGGACGTCAGTGGAGCCAGACATCGTCTCAGCGGAGCCACCGCAATAGATACAGAGACTGGAGCCTTTGGTCTAGTCGTCTGTATGATCTCGCTCGATGAAATCAATTGTATTTTGGGTGATCTGGCCTTGATATTTTTGGCTAGAAAACCGAGTCAAGTCGCCTGTTAACTTCGGAGACGTGTGAGGAGTAGAATCAACATGTGAATGCGTAAATTGTTTGAGGGAAAGTCGAGTGCGCACATGTTGTGGTGTTGAGCGTAAACAACAGTCGGATGGAGTCGAGTCGAGTGCAGTCGAGTCACGATGTTTGGATATTTTGAGATCGTGTTTTGTGGCCAGTTGGTATTCGTATTTCGTTCAGGATTTGGGAGTAAATTTCTGTTGCTGTTCTGTTCTCTTTGCTACGGATATCTTCCCGTTTTTGCTGTGTTCTTGTTCTTGTTCGTGTGTTTGTGTTTGTTGGTTTTGTGATCTGTGATGTTTTCTGTTCACTCGTGTCTTCCTGCTGTGTTCGTTTTCGTATGTCATCTACGTGGTAATGTGTATCTATGTTGATGCACTGTGCAATCGGCCTGGTTGTTTATTGGTGTTCAAGTTTTTTGAACTGTTTCGTTGTCGTTTCAGAGCAATTTGTTTGGTCAATTTCTTGTAATTTCTGTTACATATTTCGAGGTTTTTCCCTTCGAAATGTGAACATTTTGAGGAAAAATATGTTTTCCGTGAATTCCGTCCGTTTTCCGCGATCGCGGAAAATCACTGTCCCTAAGAAGGTCATGGAAATTCACAGTTTCCTGCTGGCAGGGAATTTTGAAAATTTGTGAGTGTACAAACCCTGAAGTGTGCACCACACAATACATGAAATGTACATAGAGCTGTAATTCCTGTGCATGTTAAGAGTCAAAACGGTGATAGGATGGTCTCAAAATTGATACTTGCTACTAAAGCTTTTGGTGTGCACCAGTCAAAGCATTATTATACACAAAAAAGCACACATTTGCGTTTGCTTGAAGCTCCATTTATTGGCATTACAGATTCCGTTTTCTTTAAAGACAGGAAAATGTATCTGTTCACTGTACATTCTGTAAATCTGACTGGTGCCAAGTCTGATTTATCATTATATACACTGACCAATCAGTGATAACTATTTTTGCATGATGTACCAACACTGGCTGGAGTGTATATTCAGGCTGGAAGGATTTGTCTTGAATTTATTTACTTGAGGAGAAACAAGCACTCATGAACTAGTATTGAATTATTCTCTGGCCCAGATAGAAATTGATCCGCTAGAAAGCTACCAGTACACAACAAATTTCACCATCACAGCATGTTCTGATAATAATTCTACAACAAAGAGGAAATGTACAACTATGAAATTTTCACAGCAGAAACTTTAAAGGCCCACTGTCATGGGTCAACTCAACCTGAGAGAGGATGTCAACTAGTCTTGGAATACAGGCACATATTCACGAACATGGACTGTTGCAGTGCCATAGTATACAAATTGTGGGAGGAAAACAAATGTGATGGTTTTTTGCACACTGTCATGGCTGTTTCTGTTGCATTATGGGTGTCATTGATGACCCTTTTCATGATTTTAGTCAAAAGAGGGCATTTTTTATCTTGTCATGACAATGGGCCTTTAAACAGTTTATTTGATTCTTAGAGCATTGTGTCCTAAATTGGGGACAACTTCTTATCTTACCATTTCCCGTAATTAACCCGTTGGAGACGATTTGTTTTTCCTTTAACACATATTTCCCATAGACCTCGTGACGAGATATCTCGTCACTCGTCTTCAACGGGATAACACCTCCTTTCTTCTTTTAATTTCCCGTTTGATTACTCTAGCCTGGTGGGGCAGTATCCATTGACGGCAAAGCAAGTGATTCCAGTCTGTTATCAAATTACATGGATGAAATCAAGGCCACCATCATGGAGTCATAGAGAAACAAGTAGGGAGAACTGGTTACCAATCTGACGTCCAGCAGAGCTGCATAACTTAATCTCTTCTGTCCAGCATAACATTGACACAAACAGCTGAAAGTACTCAAGTCATTTTTTTACTGCAGGAGAGATGATAGATGCTAACGTACTTACAGTATTCAGAGGAGGATGAATTTCTCTTCGGGATTTTAGGGATCTCGAGTTACTGTATACGCTGTAATTTTCACCATGTTATTATTTTAATGATTTTCGCAAAATGCATCCCTGACTGTAAAAATAACTGCACGTGAATATATTTCATGTAAAATCTAAAACAAAAAATTAGTGTCTTTATAAATCGTGAAATCATTGTTATTCTTCACCAATGCTGGAATATACAAACTGGAGATTCAACCACATTCTGTTATTATTATCGGTCATGTCCAAATTTGCGAAAAATATCTGAGCGCAGGGGTGTCGATCCTGGGAGTTGGCAAGGGGGGCGGTCGCCACCCCAATGAAAATGATAATAACAATAATTTTGACAAACTTGAAAAATTAATGAAATGTAATGCAAGGATACGACTAAAAACTAGTGCAAGACACACAAAAAAACATAAAACTTATATAGAAAATACTACTAAACATACTCAATTTTCTGCACTTTGCCACCCCAAACCGAAAAGTGGATTGACGCCCCTGTCTGAAGGTGAAAATTGTGGCATATGCAGTTGTTACATTTCATGACTTCCTTGACTGTGAACTTTTGGAAGTAACATACATGTATCATTTCTGCTTAATTGAAGTACAAATAAATTTATGCCCAGGCTCTGTTGAATTTTAAGTGTTTGGTCACTATTAACTAGTGCAAACTGTTGCTTAGCAATCAAAAGAATTGTGGTGTACATTATCCGTTCAAGCATGTTACTATATGAACAGAGTACTACACTATAGTATTGGACAGACAGTGTAGATTTTCTTTTATTACAAGTAACCGAAAGTCATCAGGGATTTGATTTTTTCATCATTGTTCATTTGTGATGGTCTCGTAGGTTATAAAATTACAATTTCTGTATTATTATATTTCTGGCTATTCCATCCTAATTTTGTGTTGCTAGCAAACAGGTAATGTGTTAATGAAGCCAAAATATTTTGCTACATCAGAAATATTACCGGTGAAAAGTTTGATCATTGTGGTAGCAGGGCACAAGAGTAAACCTGAAACCAGTTGTCACACAATTTGCTACATTGTGTACTGACACCTGGGGCCGGTTGAATAAAACTTTAACTGGAGAAATTTCTCAGGTTAAATATGAAACCATATTACCATTACATTTTCCCATAGGAAAAAAACTCCGGTGAAAAATAACCAGAGTTTTTCTCCGGTTAAAGTTTTATGCAAACAGGCCCCTGGTGTCAAGTTTACCTTTGTATCAAAAACATCAGTTGTAAAAACAGGTCATTGGGTATGAAAAAAAAAGTTGGATAAATTGAATTGTTTAATAATGCTGAAAAAAGGGATATCCATTAGTAGTAGTTCAGTTATAGAAAGTGATCTCTTATATACTTCGGTACCATAGTTAGTGTGGTGCTTACCATAATAAATGTGTGCAATATTGGGTTATTTGACTTGCACAGATCTAGTGTGCTGTAAACATTTTTGTGGAAATCCATTCAATGGAACATAATTATTGTTGTTTATTTACCAGTAATACAGTCGAAATTAGATTCACTATGACCCACAACCATTGATTAACCCCTTGGAGACGATTTGATTTCACTATAACACACATTGTTCGTAGACACCAACACGAGTAAACTCGTACTTAGTTTCCAACTGGTTAAGAGAATTTGGCCACCTTGGTTTTCAACGGTTACAACATAACGCTTGTTTTCACACGATTGCAAATGATGCTTCACGTCAGAACCTATTGTTAATGGTCATCGCACTACTTTATGATCCATGTTGTAACCTATTTGAAATCAACTTGGGCAATCTCTCTATCTATGGCTCTTCCACGACTGAGATGACACACGAAAACAGTATATTCCACATATTTAGAAATGGATTTTGAACTTAAAACATATTTTAACCCTATCTGGCCCCCGGGGGGGGGGGGGCTAAAATAGCCCCCCACCCTCGACAAAGTTCGCGACCATGCCGCCACGCGAAATGTTTTGACCGCGTCGCTCGCTGACTTTTTAGTTTCAAGTCTTGCGCATCTTTTGAGACCAAATTCGCGACGTCCGGGTACACGGTTCCAAAGTTACGCAATTTTTCGTATTTGCATGTCACACCAAATATCGCTCAAAAACATGAAATCGTGTGTTATTTCAATGCAAATTGTGTTTTCACCACAAATTCATAAATGTATGATTATTTTTACTTTTACTGATTGAAATTAACTAATTTTATGCTATTTATGATCGCAAAAGTGTCCCCGACAAATTTCGTCAAAAAAACAAGAAAAAACAAAGAAATACATAAGAAATTTATGAAACAATAAAATACATAAGAAGTTAATTCTGATTCAGCAATTTTTTTGATAGGTTATTGTTAGAAATGTCAAAAAGAATCTTATCACTAAAAATTAGCATTCTGTGAGCTGTTTAAAGTGAGTTATGGGCAAAAATATGATTTCATACATAAATTTGCATAATTAATTACTTAAAAAATAGAAGATAATTATATAATCTAACTATACAGTCTTGGAGATTACATCCGGCTTTATGCACGTGCAAATTTTCGCGGCGATCGCGCGATCCGCGGCCGAGATCTGAAGGGGGGCCAAACTTAGCCCCCCCCCCCCCCCCCCCGGGCCTACTGCAATTTCAAAAAAGACCCGGGCTAATTAGGGTTAAGGCATATAGTTGAAGTTTATTGTCTTGACTTTAAACACCCAATTTGAGCTCATCCAGGAAAAAAAAATACTGTTCTTGGGTTTGCGAATTTCTGATCATAAGAAAGATCACGAGTAGTGTTTAGTTAATGTATGGTGGAGATATCAACATAAAATTCTGTGTGTCAGTATCATTTGTTTCCCCCCCCCCCAACCACACACACACATATATACACATGCAGAGCTGCCAACCTCTGCTGAAAAAAAAACATACTGATTTATAGTAAAAATCATATTTTGAAGGCAAAAAAACATATTTTGGTACAAAAATTGATAAATTACACATATCAAGCATGCCTGTCAAATTCAAGAAAAAACATACTAAATATCGTTAAAACATATTAGTTGGCAGCTCTGCACATGTGCATGTACTCTGTATATGTGTAGTAATAACCATGTTTGCAGTCCCGAATGATTTGCTAGTAATCAATGTGTTTTCAAGATTGGTTTTGGAAACTTATGAGTCATGAAGTATTCATTCCTATAATGTTGGAAGAATGGATGTGATACATTGATGGTGACGAATGAGAAAGAGAAGTAGGCGGTTATACAGGGTGGCCCAGAAAGAATACTACAACTGCAATCGCTACTTTCTTCAACATCATCTGCAATATGTCATTCGTTTTTGTTTCAGCGGGTAGAACATTCTTTTTCCAACAATATGATACCGGGATCATTGATTTTGAGTAATTCGTTTGGGTCCTGCGGCCATTTTTCCAAGGCAATGTCCTTTTCCAAATTTGCAAATTTTTCATCAGCGGCGGTTATCCGAACACCGAGATATTGTCGAGTCTCAGCATGCCATACCAGACAAACCGCGATGACATTGGCAATGTAGATCACATCATCTTCCTTATAAAAGCGAGGGCATTCTTGCCCTTTTGTCTCAACGGATCTTATTCTATGGCACACTGTAATGCGAGATTATTTCGGTGTTCTGATGTTTGCTGGAGTTGAAAAAATAGCAACTTTAGGAAATTACATTGCCTCAGAAAAATAGCCCCAAGATCCTAACATCTCATTCAAAATTAATGATCATGGTATCATTTTGTTGGAAAAAAGAATGCTCTAACCCATGAAATAATCACCAATAACATTTTGTGGATGATGTTGAAGAAATTAACGATCACATGTGTAGCATTCTCTTGGGGCCATGCTGTATATCCAGGGTATGTATAAAATATTGTGAATCATGATGAAAACGAATGCTAGAAGAGATTAAATTAAGTGCTGAAAATGATGTTCAGCCATAAGTTTGGCAAATTCAAGGTGCAAGCCATTCTCAGACAATAATCAGGCTGAACCAGTTTGTTGTTACAAGTTTAATTCTAAAATTCCAAATGCAGAAATCTGTCTGTATCATCAAGTTTTACTGAGGTACAAATTGCAGCTGTCATTTGAGTAAGATGTACAAATCAGAATCTCCGCAATACAAATGTTGGGTAAAAAAAATAAATTAAAAAAATCGCAGCGACTCCACGGCATGTAAGAACTCTCGCACATGCCTCTGAATATCCTGTTTTTTGTTCCCCTCAATGCTTTCTGCCAAAATAACCACCCATGTTTCTGTTAACCATTAAAATATATCTACCAATATGAAAACTGTCGTAGCTGTACATTTCCAGTTGATTATTTCTCATAAGTAAGTTGGTTCAAATGCCAGATGTATTATCGTAACCTGTGACTTTTTTTCTTTTTTTTTATATAACTCCAGCATTAGATATGTCTCTGTGTCCTTGTTTCCCTTCGAAATTTGAATGCGAAATGATTTTAAAATATATAGATATTTGTACTTCTGTGATTCAAGCCAATACAACATGCATTCCCCCTTCCATGTTCATGTTTTTAGTGTATGTGCATCTATTTTATTACAAATATTATATAATGTGAGTTATGATTATGGAAGGAAGAAAAGAAAATGATAGTACTTGCAAAGTTCCCAAATTACTGTTGAATGTGTTGTTCTGTGTATGTGTTATGTTTAATCCAAAGTTTTAATTAGAGCAATATTGTACATGAATATTTTATTGCATTGTGGTCGTAATGTGAATGTGTTTAAAAGTACTGTTGGAGGGACAGATTTTTTTTTTTTGGTACATAATTTGCATTATTTTGACTCGCAAATTGCAGTCAAGATATGTCGTGTCTCGTGTATTTAGTGGAAGTTTTTTTTCCACCCAGTAATATGTTGTGCATGATAACCTGCAATAGTCACACATGTCGGTGCAAGTTACGTATTCATATTTCAAGAAACTACAAACAGTGTTACTCAAAAGATTACTATTCATTGCCAAAGTTTATAACATACATTAAAGGCATATACTTATAATGACCACAGAGTAAACCACATGCAGTATATTATGGTATTTGGTTTGTTATTCAGATATGGTCAAAATGCAAATAAGATCTTTTCTAACAGGAGAGTCCCTGTTTCTCTAATCATTCTGCTAATTTATAGTGGTATATAATTACTTACAGGATGTAACTATTCATTTTTTTTTCTCACGATTTCTCATACAAAAGAGAGCCAAAGCGATGATGTCAAACTAGTTCAGAATTATGTGTGGACTATGGTTAAATCACAGAGGTATGAGGGATGGAGTTCCAACTAGCAATAATTTATTCAAGCAACTGCTAGGTTTCTAAGGACAAAAGAACTCTTCAGGTGCTTTGGTGTCTTTGATGATAGATGTTCCAAGCCGCCAACTTCATAGGAAAAACAAAACATGAGTTTGGATATGTGATAGTAGTACATGTAGTAGTAATAAATCCGGTTTGGTCCCCGAACTACGGGGGTGGCCGGATTCACCACGCACTCACAGAAATCACCCTCACCCCCTCCCTCCACTTTACTCTATTCGGCGCATCCTCCTCCCTCAACCCAACCCTCCTACTCTCCTCCACCACCTGCTTCTTCCATGTCTTCTTCGGTCGCCCCCTTCCTCTCTGACCAGCCACCTCAAACTCAAACATGATCAACATCCCTCCTCAACACATGTCCACACCAACGTACTCCGTTCGCCTTCGCCATCTGATCCACCGTCTCTTCCAAACCCAACATCTGCATCAACACCTCAGTCTTCTTCCTGTCCATCAGCTTCACACCACACATCGCTCTCACCATTGCTCTCTCAGTCCTTCTCAGAATCCCCATCTCATTTTCACTCAAACACCACGTTTCACTCCCATACAACATCGCCGATCTCACACAACTCCTATAAACTAATCCTTTCATCTTCAGAGGAAACCTTTTCCCCATATAAAAACTCTCCGCATTCCCTAAACTTCACCCATCCAAATCTTGCCCTCGCTGTCACAGCTGCCCTGCACCCTCCACTCACACTCACTCTGTCCCCCAAGTATGAAAACTCTTTCACTGTTTCCACCTCGTCACACAACTTTTCAACATGTTCCACCATCTCTCCTGGTCCTTTTTCACATTTTCAACACACAAAACCTCTTGCCAACGTTTTGAAAAAAAAATCACTTGTTTCTTGGTAAACCAAGGTGATTTATTTACCCTGACAAGTGAAAACATATGATGTAAAACTATTTCAGCAAGCTTGAATCAAAGTCATATTTTGTACAAAAATGTTGGAAACCATACCCGTGTATTATGCCAATTTTGACACTTTCCCAGTCAATTCTGGCAAATAAATTTGAGATACTGTATCATCAAATATAGTGCTCTCTGATAAACTATGCCTAAAGAGTGCCCGGCGTGCCCATTTTAGTACTTTTCATCTGTATTTCATTAATTGTTGCCGTTTTTCTGTTTGCATGTCCCTCGAGTATGAATTTCTGTGCTTACCCATTCTTTTGCTATTGGCTACAACAAAAAGTATTTATCATAATAAATATTTCTTCCTTTAAAAGTAACTGGTGATTATACAGTCAAGCAGAATGCTATTGTCTGGCCACCCGCAGGCCTGATCTAGTTAAGCGCATACGCAACATATTTTAGAGTGGTGGCTTCGAACGTCGTTCAAAGAAATATAACTTGTTGTAACTCCATTTTTAATACCTGTTTGGTTGAATCAGGACACGGTGCAACTGTGGCTCAGCTATCAGTGGTAACAACCAGGTGCTACATGCTGCATCTGGTTCAGCCATTGTCCACACATATTTCTGAACCAGAGTGACTTCACACTTCAGTGTTCTATAGGTAGTACCTTCAAGTTGTTGCCATTAACCCTTTTTCTACTGAGTTTCTGTAATTACCATAGAGTTACTGCATGGCACATCTGGTTCCAGTAGGTAGTGGGTTTAACGGCAGTGGATCTCATTTGCAAACATCCCTGCAGACCAGGAAAAGATAACCCATGCCCTTTGGCTATTGATGAAGGGCATGTCTGTGAAATCTGGGGGTCAGTAATTGCCTCAAATTTAAAAAAATGCGAAAGAAAAACAATAGTCGTTTAGTGTACGTAGGAATTTTTTTCTTGCAAGAAAAAAATTCAAATCAGAGTCACTATAATTCCACTAAAACTGAGTTTCTAGCTCCTATATTTTCCTAAAGGTTCCCAGATGGCATTTTCATCTAAATGCCATTGTACTGTATTTACACAATGTTAAGTTTTAGGCATGCAAAAGAGATGCCCTGCCTTTAAGTCGCTATGATATTTTTTTTAACCAATTGGTCGTGACGAAATCTAAAACATGACTGCACTTTGAGAGTCAAAATGATCAGTTTTTAAAATGAAGATATTTTCAAAAACAGAATTATAAGAGAAAAAAACCTTCATTGATTTAAATTAAGTCTTACAGTTATGTGCTTTGTTCCCAGTGTACCCATGCTTACGATGAAGTATAGTATCTTCTAGATATATGTATGTAATATTGTGAAATAATATAATGGACTCTTGAAATTAAAGTATATATGTTTCCAAAACGATAAATGTAATTGAACTATTCAGCAGTGAATAATGCAGACAGATAAATGTGAATAAAATCAATGTTAACACAAAGAGATTTGTGCATTGTTGTGTTTATTTGATTTTGTTGACTGTGGTATTTCCATGGGAGTCAACTGTTTGAGCATTTTCAGTCATACTGTAGAGCAAGGCAAAATATTGTGACTTTTCGTAGTCCCATCATTGGTATTTTACAAATTCGTAGTAATGACTATCTGTATAATACTAAAATCCTTTTTCAGGGTTGTTCTCCAAAAGTAATTTGAACATTTTTGAGAAATTTAATTAATTTTGACGGTTGTTTATAATGTTGTGGCCAAGTACATTTTATCCATGTACAAACTACTGGAGACTTTTACTGTGTACAAAAATAAATTCCGTAACTGGGATGTCACTCATTCGCAAAGTGGGAAGTGCTTAACAACCCAAGTGCATGGCCCTGAGAAGCGGGGTTGCTGGGGGTGCTGAAGCACCCCCAGAAATTGCACCCCCTGCAAAAAGACGTGTATGTCTATTTTTCTTCAAATTTGGTCGCAGAGCGACTTTTCAGCTGTTGATTTGGGTGCAAATTTGGACCGTCGTAAAATTTTGGGGCGCCGAATTTTCGCCACACCCCCCCCCCCCCCCCCCCCCCCCACTCGAGCGACTTTTCAGCTGTTGATTGGCCGGACGCAACAATTCCGCGAACAACCCCCCCCCCCCCCCCCCCCCCACTTGAGCGACTTTTCAGCTGTTGATTTGCTGGTGTAGCGTCGTAAAGAAAAATTGTGAGGGGGCGCTGAAAATATATTCTCTGCATGCCCGTGAAAAAATCGTTCCCAGGGCCCTGCCCAAGTGCTTGACAATCAATGCCGCTGTGAATCCGCAGATGTTTAAAAGCTGAATAAGAACATTGGTGAGGCATTTGAAACCAACCATTCTATAAATGATGGAGGACTGCGTGAATGGCTTTTGTTAAACTATCTCAAAAGAATAGCGTCAGTATTACATTCTGATGCGTATCTAATACAGAGCCACAGGCCTTCATGAATATTAAAAACATAGCTGTAAAGACTGATCCAGTGAGTAACGGTCGTGTCTGTGAAATTGCTACATTGACATTCATGAATTGACAGTGTTTCCTTCTACGAATGGGACTGAGGAACTTGCCTCACCAATAAGTTGATTATCTCGTCAATGCACAAATAAAAATTGAAGAACAAATGTGTTTTCTCATCAGCAACTTCATCTTAATAAATATAACTTTTTTAAGCGTTATTTGGTCAATGCCCTACAGTCTATTACATGTACTACTGTGCACAAAATTCTTCCCAATTGCATGTTAACATTACACACTAAATTTTACACATGTGGCCGTCCCCTATCGGGATGGAGTGTGTTCACGTCCTGAAGTTCATGTCTGCAATCAGTTAAAAACTACGTCCCCGTTTGGGAGGGATTACAGGTAGTACGTAGTAGTGTGTGTGTGTGTGTGTGTGTGTGTGTGTGTGTGTGTGTGTGTGTGTGTGTGTGTGTGTGTGTGTGTGTGTGTGTGTGTGTGTCTGTGTCTGTGTCTGTGTCTGTGTCTGTGTCTGTGTCTGTGTCTGTGTGTCTGTGTGTCTGTGTGTCTGTGTGTCTGTGTGTCTGTGTTTGTGTGTGCGTGTCTGTGTCTGTGTTTGTGTGTGCGTGCAATGCCTCTCGTTTTATACATTCATTTTTGTCTCGCCTGCGTAGCGGAGCGAGACATATAGTCCAGTCAATCTAGCGTAAAAAAGGGGTCAACCCACCACTAATTGCAACAGAATTGTTTTAACTGTCATGACCATCAGTGGGGTCTCCTAATCACCATACTAACAGTCTCCCAAAATCCAAGCATGGGAAAGTGTTCTAATTTGCATAATATGCAAATTAGCTTTCACTGTACAAGAATTTCCTATTTCATCAAAGTTTGCAGCCAAAATGTCTCATTGAAAGAAATATATTGCCAAAATAGATGTATTTACCATCAGTGAACATGATAGGCACATTTCCAAATAAATAACTGTAACTTAATTAGCATAATATGCAAATTAGTATCAATCCTGAACAAAAATCCATATTTTATTTACATTTAATTATGCATTTAGCCACATTATTCAAACAAGAAATATCTAAGTCATGTTTACAATGTTAACAAACACAACGGACACATTTTCAGAGTAATATTCTGAAAATATTCTGTGAAATATGCAAATTAGCTTCCATCATATAAGAGAAGATTCATATACCTCCATCATCCATCTCAATACTAAATGAAAACATTTACATGTTTTGTTCATAACATAAGTATCGTTGTACAAATTTTCATGAAATTTGATATGAAGGTACATGCTATCAAAATACAGCCCGAGTGTGAAGCTCAAAGGTCAAAGGTCAAGCTCATTAAATGTGAAAATATCTACTTAACAGGTTTCCTTTTCGATAACTTCAGTAATGTTCGACAGATTTTCATCAGATTTGGTATGAAGGTACATGATATCAAAATACAACCCAATTTCGATTTTGGAATATGTAGATCAAAGGTCAAAAGTCATAGTTCGTTCAATGCTTAAAGCCCAAGTTTAGTTTTGGGGATTTTGTTTTTATTTGAAAGCTTTATGTCCCAAAGTCATAACCCTGCAATAATATATTCTGAATGTCTTTAGTTTTTGTTTTTTTTTATTAATTAATGAAAAATCTCAGGGGTACCCCCGAGATTTTGGACTATATTTCACATTATAGCATCCAAAGGGTTAATAAGGTGTTAAGTTTATCCGAGTTATACCTTTGGGGCATAAAGCTTTCAAATAAAAACAAAATCCCCAAAACTAAATTTGGGCTTTAAGTAGCTATTTTGCTCTGGTAACTGTTTGATGACTTGAGTAATGTTCAACGGATTTTAATTAAATTTGTTATGAAGGTACATGGTATCTAACTGCAGCCTAAGTTAAGTTTTACAGTATGTAGCCCGAAGGCCCGGGTCGAAGGTCAGTGGTCATCAGAGGCTAATTTATGTGAAAATAGCTGATTATGCCTGTGAAAACGAACAGTGAATGCTTACCCCATCATTTTGGGAGATTTGAACAGTGTTGTGGCAGAAGGATCAGATGGACAAGAAATTAGCCCTTTTGGAGTAGAAACACATATTGATACGGGGTTTACGCATTCGGAATTCTGCAGTAGGACTAAAACTAGTCGTAACTAGTGCATAGTTTAACCAGTGGCGGATGAGCTGGGGTCAGGGGGCAAACTGTCCCCCCCCCCACCCGAACAAAATTCAGCGAGGAAAATCCCCAAACATCGGGAAAAATAAAGGAAGGACGCACATTTTGGACTTGGTTACCGGAGAATTTTTGGCTCTGCCCCCCCCCCGATAACAGGCACCTGTTACGCCCGCTGAGTTTAACCACCACAAACGCAGACTCTATACATGTACATGGAAACAACAAAGAGATAAGCATAGATTTCAGTTAGCAACATTCTAATTATCTAAAAATATAGGGATGCTAAAAAACTGCAGAAGCCACCCATGTGCAGATATTGGTTCTGACCATAATCTATACGGATGCAATATTGACCCTTAAGAAAATAAAAGGAAGGAAATGAGACCAGTATGGATAAACTAAAGCATGATAATACCCCATTTAGAATAGCTACAAATAACAGGGTGATAACAGCCCAATCACAGAATATTCCAAGTGATACCTCTGAAGATATCTGGACCCGGCTGAAAGAAAACATCAAAGAAAGTGCAGATGAGACCATTGGTTCATGGAAAGGCAAGAACCCGGGACGTCATGGGTTATTCAGTCCACGCTGGTTAAGATGGGGAAAAGGATCGAGGCAATGAAAAATGGTGAATTCAAGAGGAAAGTGGATGAACCTGAATAATGAACTTCGAAGAGATACGGACAAAGCATGAGAAAAAGTGGCTAAAAGAGCAGTGTGAGGGCATCAAAGAACTTAATAAACCACATCGCAATAGGTGACATGCCAAGGAATACACAGCAAATCTGGAGAAAGAGAGAGATTGAAATAGCAGACATTCAAAGGAGATGGGTAGAACACATTGAAGAATGATATGACAAGGATGCAAAGTCAGATGGAAAGTAACGAGATAGTAGATCAGGATGATATGAGTACACCTTTACTTAGCTCTGCTATTCGAAATGCCATTGAGGAAATAAAAGATAAAAGAGAATCTGGAATACATGAATTGCCGATAGATTTCTTTAAAGAACTTGGATGGACAGACGAGAAAAGAACCGGAAAGATTATGTGTAAATATCTATGAATATGGGAACTGGCCTGAAGACTTTCTTTGGACAATCATGATCCCGATACCAAAGGGGGGAGGTGAATGCCACAAAGTGCTCTAGTTCCCTCACAATAAGTCTAATATGTCATGCATCAAAAATGATTCTACGAATCATCATAAGAAAAATGGCTGGGAAAGTTGAAAGTTTTCTGAGATATGATCAGTTTGGATTTCGAGCTGGACTCGGCACCCGTGAGGCTATTGCAGTTATGAGAAACATCTGTGAACGTAGACTAAAAATACAGAAAGAGGTAAACATTATGCTTCCTGGACTACGAGAAAGCGCGCTTGATAGAGTGAAATGGATCAAACTATTGGACGTGTTTTAGTTTCTTGGGAGTAGACTGGATGGAAAGGTGCCTAATTAGGAACTCGTCCATGCACCAGTGATCATGTGAATAGCACAAGAAGACTCCGAACCTGGATTATTGGAAGAGGAGTTCAACAAGACTGTCAACTTTCTATCATTCTTCAAGCATTATCTCAGGGCGCCTTTTATTTGAGCATATGACTGATTGAATCACTGTGGGAGGTAGAACAGTCATTTCTGTTCGGGTTGCTGATGATAAGACCATTTTAAGAGATAACAAAGAGGGATCCAACAGCAAATGGCCTCACTATAGTTACAGTGGGGAAAAACATAGGAATGAAGATAAATATCGATAAAACAAAAGTAATGAAGGTAACGCAATCAGAGAGAGATGGGTTGAACTTTAAAATTAGCGGAAAAGAACTGGAACAGCTTAAGATTTGGAGTATACACCTGTATGAATCTGAAACATCAGGAAAGCAGAAGAAAGGATGCTTGTAAGCATGGAAATTTGGATATGAAAAAGAATGGAAAGAATACGTTTGAAAGATAAGACAATTAAGAACCCTTGTAAATAAGTACCATAGTTACCATGGTAGTTAAAACCACGGTACTGAAAGTGAGTACCATACTTTTTAGGATGTGCATGGTACAATCAGATTTGTACCATGGTAGTGATGGTACAAATCTACAGCGATGGTACTGGGGGCATGGTACAACTATGGTACAACTATGGTACCCACGGTAAATGCAATTTGTATGGTACAAACATGGTTCTTTCATGGTATCGATGGTACTAGGGTAATGGTAGAACTATGGTACATCCACGGTACCTATGGTACCGAAATATGGAAACTTTGTATGGTACAAACATGGTTCTTCCATGCATAGAAAGAATGAATAAAGGAACTTGCTGGAGACCATCAGAAGACGGAAGAAAAAACTGTCTGAGACACATTCTCAGAGGACACAACATACTAACAGATGTATAGAGGAGGAGAGTAATGGCAAAAGGGTGAGAGGTAGACCGATAACTGGGATGGTGTCTGATCTGAAGGGCGATTTGAAGTATTGGCTAGTGAATAGGAAGGCAGATTATATACAGGGGGTGGCACAAAAATAATACTGACTTTGGTGTGTAGACCTGTTCCCTTGGAAAGAAATAGAAGGAGGAGGTGCATACAAGTGATTTATACAACCTTTGTTTAATTGTGGATTTGATTATAATTGTAGCTCATAAAATATTTGAAAATATGTACAGTATCCAAAAATGTAGTTCCCGTTCGATAAACTTTCAATGTTAGATAGATTTTAATTAAAATTGGTAAGACAGTATATGATATGAAGATATAACTTAAGTTTGATCTTTGAGTATGTTGGCCATGCAAAGGTCAAATGTCACAGTTCCTTTTAGTATGTATACATAGGTCTACATAGGTCATTTATACCCAGCGAGGGGATGCTACGCTTTGCGTCGTCCTTCAATTCATAGGACATGAAGCACGACCAACTGATTTTGTTAATCACCTGCATAAAATATGAAGTGTAAACTTGATCAAACACTGAAACTAATTTGCACTGTTATTCGTCATGTTCACTGACCAGAAGGACCGGGCTGTGGACTTTTGATTATTTCCACAGGGTATACCTACATGCAATGTTATAGTGAAATTTGTGACTTCTTTAAGCTAATTTGAATTTTATGCTAATTAAATTAAAATGATTTATTCAAAAATGTGGTTATCATGGTCCCTGTCAATAAGAGCATCTGTGCTAACAATCAATTTCTTTAAATCTTCCATTTAGCTGTAAGATGTGGTGAAAACTTAAATTTCTTGTACAGGGAAAGCTAATTTACATATTATGCAAATTAGATTACTTTCCCGTGCTAGAATTTTTGGAGACTTTTAATATGGTGTTCAGTGGACCTATTTTGATAGCATGTACCTTCATATCAAGTTTGATTAAAATCTGTACAACGTTACTTATGTTATTGAACAAAACATGTAAATGTTTCCATTTAGTATTGAGATGGATGACGGAGGTAAAAACACGAATTGTCTCTCATGATGGAAGCTAATTTGCATATTTTGCAAAATATTTTCAGAATATCACTCTGAAAATGTGTCCATTGTATTTGTTAACATTGTAAACATGACCTAGATATTTCTTGTTTGAATTCCCCTGGCTAAATGCATAATTAAATGTAAATAAAAAATGGATTTTTCGTCAGTATTGATACTAATTTGCATATTATGCTAATTAAGTTATAGTTGTTTATTTGGAAATGTGCTTATCATGTTCACTGATGGTAAACACATCTATTTTGGCAATATATTTCTTTCAATGAGACATTTTGGCTGCAACTTTGATGAAAATAGGAAATTCTTGTACAGTGAAAGCTAATTTGCATATTATGCAAATTAGAACACTTTCCCATGCTTGGATTTTTGGAGACTTTTAGTATGGTGATTAGGAGACCTCACTGATAGTCATGACAGTTAAAACAATTCTGTTGCAATTAGTGGTGGGTAAAATGCTATTTTGACTGGACTAATAGGTATCACTATTTCCGGCGTAGGCGTCGTCAACAATTGTGTTGTACACCCAATAACTTTCTATAGCTTCGAGGTGGGATCACCAAATTCATACCAGAGGTCCATCTCTTGAAGGCACAGGTCAAGTGCGCGCGTGTGTCGTTTGTGTGTGTGTGGCTGGGTGTGTGTGTGTGGTGTGTTGTGTGTGGTGGTGCCGGAGTGTGTGTGTGCGGTGGTGGTGTGGCCTGTGGTATTTGTGTGTATTTGTTATATTTGTTAATTTGTTAACCTTTGATCAAATGATTATTCCTACAAACCTTATTCTTAGTTTTATTTTTCGAGGTTCCTCAAATCCCAAGCGAAGCTTTAAGACCCTCCATTCTCAATTTATTTACTCGTTTGCTTGGTATAATTCTTTTTTTTTTTTTTGCTTCGCTTTCAAGTTTCGTTTATGTTAAATTTTAATTACTAAAATTGTACAATGATGGTATGCCTTGTTTTCGTTGACACTCAGTATATTTTCATTGCACTTTACGTGTACATGGCTACTGTGTATCTATTTATGTTTATTGTTTGATTAATGTGACCCTTTGAAGGTTTATAGATGAAATGAAAAATAATCAACAATCAACAAGTCGAATATAGCGAATTTGAATTAGGTCAAAGCGTCAATGACTCCAGACTGCACGGCTATGTGTTACACACAAAACTTTCTTACCTTCGAGGTAGGATTGCCAAATTCATACAAGAGGTCCATCTCTTGAAGGTGCAGGTCAAGTTCGAATGTGAGTTGAATTTTGATTAAGTCAAGGTCAATGAAACTTTCCATGACGTGCCACTGTGCTGTGTGTACCACACTCAAATAACTTCTATACCTTAGTAGGATTGCCAAATTCATACATAGAGCCATCTCTTGAAGGTGCAGGTCAAGTTCGCAATGTGAGTTGAATTTATTAAGGTCAAAGTCACAAGGTCAATGAACTTTCCATGAATGCACTATTTGCTATGCTTGCTACACCTCAATAACTTTCTGTAGCTTTGACGTGGAATCACCAAATTCAGTTTTGACATGCAGTCTCTTCATGACTGCGATATGCAGGCGAGACAACGCTTGACGTTTGCCTTGTTTCAAAATACTTTGGCGCAAATCGATTTTTGCACTGTCTCAACAATGCCTTCTACTCATTCAAGCGTGAATAAATGAAGGGATTGATCGCAAAACGGGTACGTTAACTGCACTGCAATTCAACCAAAATTGAATTACTGATATCTACTCATTTACCACATACTAAACCACTAGCGATATAGTATAAAATGTGAAGCCAAATTCCACGAGCAAGTACAACATATTTTGGGCATTACTTTTATTTTTCCACAGATGCTTGTACAAACAACTGAACTATAAACGCATATTTATAGTTCAGTGGTACAAAAACGGGAAAGAATAGTCTGAATTCCAGACTCCGCCTCTGCGAAGATGGAGTAGAAAAATTTATTTTACTGGTCCATTCAATACGTCTGGCAGTCCGAATAGGAAAAGAAATGCATTTTCTCCAGAGTTATTACAGTGGAGTAACCCGTATTGCGATCAAACACTTCAAACAGTAGACCAAACTGATACCAAATGATTTGGGATCAATCACTCTTTCAAAACATTATGACAACCTTTCGTTCGAAGCTGATTTTTTTTATTACATATA
>JZLH01S0418172.1:28037-42484 GCA_001188425.1 Eucidaris tribuloides
TCTGTGTCATTTGAATCACAAAATGGTGGAAAAAAAATCTGCTTTACTACTCCAAGAAACATCAGCTTATAGTGTGTAATAGTCTTCAGGTAGCTATACAGTTATGAACGTGCCCTGACGTAGGACAAATTCCCAGATCAAATTCAAAAGCTATGGCGAAAGAATTGTGTAGCCAAAGGTATAACTCCCGGCCCAAAAGTTCTTTTGCAGCATAGTAATCCAGTGATATTATGTGCAAAAATATCCTGTATGTGTAAATTGTAAGAGTGAACTTTTTGTTTTGATCTTGGGCATCTTGATAGATTGTATTATGAGAAAATATAGTGGTAATTAGATAGGCCAGATCCAAGGTTGAGATCATGATTGCGGAGCACTACTTTTTTGTTACTGGTTCGACAATTCCTGTGTCAGATAGTTGTTAGACTAATCTTATGCACTACAATTGTCTAATGATTTTAAAAAGATAATATTCTCTTGCTCGTTATTTTTTCTAGTTATTGCAAACGAAATCTTATGATTTATATGTTCGATATGTGAATAGTATCGCAAGAATCGTTATGCTTGTCGCTTCATCATCGTCTCCAATCTGCTGTTTAAGTTGTTAGTACATGATTTTAGTCTGTATGTATTCACATCATACGAGTAATTATGTCGTCCACGGATGGTTTCCTTACCTAGTAGAAGCATTCGAATTAGATATTTCGTTAGTAATTGTTATGCTATGAAATGCATAAATATATTCAGTAATTTAAGTCAGATCATGATTAGCTAGTTCTATAGTTCATAGGTTTTTTTACACGCTGAAAGTTTGTTTATAGTTTACTAAATTGCTGCAAGTTTTGTATTTTATTGGACCATTTTGTTTGAGAAGATTACTTGGGCAGGATCAAAATAAATCTTGTTTGATGTTTTGTCTAGAGAAGTGACATTTTATATGTAGGAATGGTCAATGAGAAACAGTGTATATTATGCTTGAATATACATTTGCTTGGTAAGCATCAGTAAATTTAAGTTTACGATATATTATTGATTCAATAACTTAATAAGTACAATTTCATTTTTCTTCATTTACTACTCATGAATATTGCTAGTTTTGACTCATAGTTCTTTTGTATAATGATTTTTACACTTGTCTCTGATTATGATGTAAGAACTGCTTACAGACTCTAACTTGAGGTGATTTTCTAGGACACAATGAAATAGAAGGAGGTTGTTAATGCAATATCCCTTAAACAAGTAATTGTACAATATATTCATCAATCTCGTTTGTGCTTCTGTTATGTGTAATACTTTTTCTGAAAGAATCTTTCTGCTTTTTACTTCTCGTCTTGTCAGTTTTAATAATTAGAATGTTATCTATCGATAATTACATAAAACAAATGTAATCATGAATTCTCATATTTGACATTGATAACAATTAATTACGCTTTAATACTACTTAAAACACAACTAGAATGTGAAGGTAAAAATGTAGCGTAGTTACTTACTAATCGTAAGTAATAGATAATTAATGAAATATTTATGTAGTATTGTTCCATAAATTGATAATAATTGTTGATGGAATATTTGATCTTCTTCTGCTGAAGATAAATCAAAGTGGGTGCACAAAGCTATGTTGCACTACTATATTAATAGCAAGACACCCCTGTGACTGTGTAATAGATTTATGGTTGTTTATCTCGTTTCGTATTACCTTTGCGTGAGCATAAACTGTGGAATTCTTCTTATCCTTTAAAATATTTACTTTGGTACTTTTGTTTTCTGCTCTTGCTACAGGGCCCATAATGAGCTGGGCATCGAGGTGCTGCTGGTATTGCTCTCATTGTTAGGATATCAGCTGGGTGTGTTGGTCTGTTGCCGTGACAGAACGTGTTGATTTACCAGATAGAAATGTTTTGCAATATTAATGTCTGACGGGACTGGCTAACTTACTCTTCCATTGCGTCTGGATATAGGGTAGATCACACCATCCTTATTTTTTGTTTTATATTTGTGATTTGCTGTATTTTTTGTGGGGGCGGAGGGGAGGGAAAGGGGTGAGGGATGAGGAGATGAATGTTCTGTAATTTGGGAGCATTGTCTTGGACAATACATGAATTGTGTTGATTTTCATGACTGAACTCGGTTGAAAAAGACTTCTAATAGTCTTCCTCGACATATTTAGTACAGATTACAGAAAAAAAAAAAAATACAGCCAATACAGTTTTTATAATAAATCTCATTTTATGTAGAATACCACCCTCATCAGTTTTTTAATTTGTTAAAGCTTATTAACATTATGAACAATTCCATAATAAAAACAATGGCAATTTTGTATAACTCTTGCCCTTTATTTTCAGGTTCAGATAAAACTAAAAGAATGCATTTGGATTATCTGTCTTCAAAATGATGTCCTGAAGTACTGAATTAATCTCTATAAAAATTGCAGAATATCATGAAAATATAAACACATTACAAAGGATTGCTTGCAATTCAAGACATATGTTTTCTTTCAAAATCTGTAGGATGGTATCAAGATATTATTTGATGTGGACATACCATGGTAATAGCTCCTGATTTTTCTGCATCTCCCCTGTTCAGGTGCGACGAGAGTCGTAGGATGCGTGCCCGCATGCAGGGCAAGAAAGTCCATTCAACACGCAGTAAAATTCAGTAAGTTAATTTATACCCTACAGCTAGGTATCCAATAATTACTGAATCATCATTTGCACATTCAAGTTGAGCTTTAGAAACAAACACAGAGGTATTATCATGGCAGGTTCATCTGTTGCATGCGTTTAGGGGAAAGCTGATATTGGCATGAGTAGTGTGTCATTAGCTTTGAACAGCACATAATATTAAAAGACAGTCTTACAAAAACCTTTAAAATATTGTATGTATAAATTACATGACCATGGTAAGAGTTGCAGTCTAACTTCTTTGTCTGCTAAGATGGGGCAAAAATCATGTTTGAAAGTAAAACTGCACCATTCAATTGAACCTGTACTTTAGGTGTAGTAAAAAAAGAAAAATATATACTTAAGTTTACTGCTGAGCTGATACTGGTCTGATAATCCTAAATCTGTAGTTAACAGAATATTGTAATTGGTTAATTACACTTTTGTGTAATATTATTCGATGGCTAGAAGGCCTAGTGGTTAGAGTGTCGCAGCCTGCACGATTGAAAGGTCACGGTTTGAGCCCAGGCTGGTATACCGAAAGACGTATAAAAAGCGTAATTAATTCTACTCTCAAGCCAGGTGGCTCGACATTCTAGAAGAACAGATAAGGGTAAGATAATAACACTAGTGTATATGCGGGCTTCGCTCAACGGCGCCGCAGTGTACACGTGGGCGGGCCCTCATTGAAGCCAATTTTCTGATACTATAGCGTTCTGGGCAGAGAAATTTGTAGGCCAAATTCAATGTCACAGTTTTGCTGTAACTTACCACGGCAGTCACGCCCTCTGGAATGAGTTCATTTTACCAAAATGTTTAACGTGGAGTCGATCACAAATGTTGCTCACAACATGAACGCGTCTTCTTCCAAAAAGAGGGAGTTGTTTTAGGATTGGACGTCTCGTCGTTTCTTACAAGGCGATCTCGCCATGTTTTTTCCGGAATAAGAGTGTATCGCATGCGACAGCTGCGTTAGTCTAGTTCAGCGTTTCTATTTCGGTATAATTTTCTCCGAGTTGGCAGCCAATACTGCGATTGCGCCAAGCCGAGTGAGCTCGACTACGCCAGTGATTCCACGCCCGATTCTTCGGGTGCGGCATATGGGGTAGTCGTCCTCGGCTTGGGCGATATTCGAGTACTGGCAACTGGAGAAGATTATACGAAATATGAAAGGCTAGAACCTATAAGACTACACTGCGTTGGCTAGGCCGCTAGTCACGCACTGCGCGCGCGGTCGGTCGGCCGACAGGATGTAGGATCGGACGTTACGTCTCTAGCTCTGCGTCATGCGCGCGGCGACCGGGAGCTGTGATTAGCTGCCTTTCAGTAGGCGAGAGAACTGGGCAGGAGTACGAAACGCAGAATAAAGTGTCGGGTTTGGAGATGCTGGGGAAGTCATTTAGGTATTTTGGATTTCATTTTTTTGACTATATTCAAGAGATAGATGTCATTCAAAAATTGACTGTTTTAATTGTCGAATGGGGCAGAAAAACTGAGTGAATACGGGGTAGAAGTCGGCATTTGGTGACATGTAGAAGTAGGCTATTAGTTTGCACAGACTCACACGCAGCATGCGTGTGGGAGTCTGTCGAGGCTAATGCAGGGCTGCCTTTTAGAGGGGCAGTCTTTTGATGAAGTGGCTCCTGGGTAAACTGAGTATGTTATTATATCGACAATGTCGTCGTCCTACACTCCTCAATTATTATTATTATTTTATCATCGTATCATCATTAATATCATCATCATCAATGATATTCATGAGTTATTTGTTATGTATTTTCTAATCAAATTTCATTTGCCACTTTCAGGCGGTCAGCGCTAGCGCTGACCGCTGAAAGTGGCAAATGAAATTTGATAGATAATACATAACAAATAACTCAGTGAAAATTTATCAGTGATGATGATGATGATAATGATGATGACGATGATAATAATAATAATAATAATGAGGAGGAGGACGACGACATTGTCGATGATAATAACATCTCATTTACCCAGGGAGGCCACTTCAGTCAAATAGACTGCTCTAAAAGCAGGCCCTGCATTAGCCTCGACAGACTCACACGCATGCTGCGTGTGAGTCTTGTGGGAAACTAATAGCCATATTCTACATGTCACAAATGCCGACTTCTACCCCGTTTCACTCAGTTTTTCTGCCCATTCTGACATTAAAACAGGTCAATTTTTGAATGTACATCTATCTCTTAATATAGTCAAAAAAAATGAAATCCAAAACTACCTAAATACTTCCCCACATCTCCAAACCGCGACACTTTATCTGCGTTTCGTCTCTGCCCAGTCTCTCGCCTACTGAAGGCAGCTATACACAGCTCGTCCGCCGCGCCGCATGACGAGAGCTAGAGACGTACGTCCGATCCTACATCCTGTCGCCGACCGGACCGGCGCGGCAGTGCGGTGACTAGCGGCCTAGCCAACGCAGTGGTAGTCTATAGGTTCTAGCCGTTTCTATTTCGGTATAATTTCTCCGAGTTGCAGTACTCGAATATCGCGCCAAGCCGAGGGCGACTACCCCAGTGATTGCGCCACCCGAAGATCGGGCGGCGTAATCACTGGGGTAGTCGAGCTCACTCGGCTTGGCGCAATCGCAGTATTGGCTGCCAACTCGGAGAAATTATACCGAAATAGAAACGGCTTGAACTAAGACTAACGCAGCGTGTGCCATGCGATTACACCTTATTCCGGAAAAAACATGGCGAATCGCCTTGTAAAAACGACGAGACGTTCGCAATCCTAAAACAACTCCCCTTTTTGGAAGAAGACCGTTCATGTTGTGAGCAACATTTGTGTATCCGACTCCACTATAAAATTTGGTAAAAGTAACTCATTCCAGAGGGCGTGACTGCGGTAAGTTACGCAAAACTGTGACATGAATTTGGCTACAAATTTCTCTGCCAAACGCTATAGTAGAAGAAAATTGGCTTCAATGAGGCCCGCACGTGGTACACGTGCGGGCCGTTGAGGTAAGCCCTGCATATGACATTAGTGTTATTATTACCCTTATCTGTTCTAGAATGTCGAGCACCTGGCTTGAGAGTAGAATTAAGTTACCATTTTTATACGTCTTTGGTATAACCCAGCTGGGGCTCAAACCTGTGACCTTTCAATCGTGAGGTGGACACTCTAACCACTAGGCCTTCTAGCCAGTGAATATATTCACAAAAATGTAATTAACCATACAGATATTCTGTTAACTACAGATTTAGGATATCAGACCAGTATCAGTCATGCATAAACTTAAGTATATATTTTTTCTTTTTACTACACCTAAAGTTAAGGTGAATTGAATGGGCAGTTTTACTTTCAAAGACATGATTTTTGCCCCATCTTAGCAGACAAAGAAGTAGACTGGCAAGCTCCTGTACCATGGTCATGTAATTTATACATTACAATGATTTAAAGGTTTTTGTAAACTTCTTTTAATATTATGTGTGTTCAAAGGATAATGAACACTACTCATGCCAATTATCTAGTTTCCCCTAAAGGCATGCAACAGATAACTGCCATGATAATACCTCTGTGTTTTGTTTGTCTAAGCTCAACTTGAATGTGCAAATGATGATTCAGTAATATTGGATAGCCAGTGTAGGGTAAAATTATACTTACTGAATTTGTACTGGTGTTGAATTGGACTTTCTTGCCCTGCATGCGGGCACAGCATCTCATCCACTCTCGTCGCACCTGAACAGGGGGATGCAGAAAATCAGGAGCATGATTAACATGGTTATGTGCACTCAAACTAATAATCTTGAACCTCTCTACAGATTTTTGAAGAAAAACATATGTCTTGGATTGCAAGCCAATTCCTGTTGTTATGTGTTTATATTTTCATGATATTCTGCATTTTTATAGAGATTAATTCAGTACTTTCAGGACATCATTTTTGAAGACAATACAATAATGCATTCTTTTTGTGTTTATCTGAACCTGAAATATAAGGGCAAAGTATACATAAATTGCATTGTTTTTATTATGGAATTTTTCATTGAATGTAATAACTTGTTACAAATTAAGAAACTGAATAGGGTGTATTCTACATAGAATGAGTTTATTATAAAAACTGTATTGTGTATTTTTTTTTTTTTGTAATTGATACTAAAATGTGAGGAAGACATTAGAAGTCTTTTTCAACCAGTTTCAGTCATGAAAATCAACAGGATTCATGTATTGTCCAAGAACAATGTCCAAATTACAGAACATTCATCCTCATCCCTACACCCCTTTCCCTCCCCCCCCCCACAAAAAATACAGCAAACAAAATACAAAACAAAAAATAAGGATGGTGAGTTACTTACCCTATAATCCAGGACGCAATGGAAGAGTAGTATAGCCAGTCCCGTCAGACCATTGAATATTGCAAACAGGTACTGGTAAATCAACACGTTCTGGTTGACGGCCAACAGACCAAACACCCAGGTGATTCCTAACAATGGGAGCAGTATACCAGCAGACCTGATGCCCGCTCTGGTGTAGCAAGAGAGAAAACAAAAGTACAAAGTAATGATTTTAAAGGATAAAGAAGAATTTCCACGTTTATGCTACGACAAAGTGTATATACTGCAAGAGATAAACAACCAGTAATCTATTACACAGTCACAGGTGTTTGCTTTAAATAGTATGCAATACTTTGTGCACCCATTTTGTTATCTTCAGCAAAGAGAGGACAATATCAATATTTCATTATGGAATGACATAAATATTTCAAATTCTATTTTTACGATATTAAGTATTAGGGCTACATTTTACCTTCACATCTGTTGTTGTTTTAAGTAGTATAAGCATATTTGTTATAATTTGATTAATTCATGATTCATTTTGTTTATGTAAATATCAGTACATCAATAAAAATAAAACGAAAACAAAATTTTCAGAAAAAGTTCTAGAACCAACAATGATGAAAATTTACAACTTTTAAGGAAATTGCATTAAACTCTTCTATTTCATCTGAACACTCAGTTATGCTGTAACCAGTTCTTCATCAAATCAAGACAAGTTTAAAATCATTTCAAACTATGCAAAGCCTGCAAATTAGATGTAATAGAAAATGAAATTCTTTTTAAGTTATTGAAGATAAGATTATGGTAAACTTAAATACTGATGGCTTACAACAAATTAATCAAGCATAATATAACTGTCTTCATGCTTTCCTACATATAAAATGTCACTTTCTACAAAACATCAAACAAAGATTATTTGATATGCAATGTAATCTTCTCAAAACAAAATGGTTGCAATAAATAAACTTGAGCAAAGTAAATATAAAAAAATGTTCAGCTGTGAAAAAACCTATGAACTGATAACAGCTATTTGAGTGATTAATACTGAATATATTTAGATTCATGTACAATTCTGAAAGAAATATATAATTTGAATGTTCAAGGAGGAAAGTGGACGACATAATACTAGTGTGATGTGTGAATACATACAGATCTAAAATCTGTACTTAAAACTTAAAAGCAGATTGGAGACAGATGATAGAGACAAGAATAATGATTGGAATATATATCGAAATATAAATCAAAGATTTCTTGCATAACTAGAAAAAGAGAGGAGAATATTTTGTAATCATTAGACAATGTGTGATTGTCAACTATCTGACAAGGAATGTACAACAGTAAAAAGTATTTCCATGCTATCAAACGCTTGGGATCTGGCCTATCTAATTACCACTATTTTTTCATAATTAAATTTATCAGAAGCCGAAGTCAACAAAATCACTCTTTACAATTACACATACAGGATATTTTTGCATAATTCACTGGATTACTATGTGCAAAAGAACTTTTGGGGGTTAGTACGCTAACAATCTTTCGCATAGCTTTTGAATTATTGTCTGGGAATTTGGTCCTACGTCAGACGTTTATAATGTATAGCTACTGAAAGACTAATTACTACACTAAAGCTGATGTTTCTTGGATGTAAAAGCAGATTTTTTTTTCCAGCTATTTGTGACTCAAGACACCAATATAATCACAATTTTAAAAAGCTGATGTGGCATGGATGTTAGGTTATTGGGTCAAATCAAACTGCAAATTCAGGTTTAACTAGCATGCTTTTGATATCTACATTGAATGATAATTATGCTTTTGAGTTTGAAATATGGAAAACGACGTCACACTGAATTGTTGGATTGATGAAAATGCATTCAAATCATAGCTATAGATTTCGAGTTGGACAGAAACAAAAATTTTAGGAATTCTCCAATTGGCAATGAAACACACGTAAGACACAAATAAAATACACAGATTGTCATGACATTAAATCATATATCCTATCTAGAAGCATTGGAATTTATTAAGGATTTAATTATAATACTACAGACTCAATTAAGTTATTGTGACTCCATGAAGTTTATTGTCAAATGAACAGAAATATTGAAATAAAAAGAGCGAAGACAGACTACAAAATGCCTAGATGATGATAGACTTACATGAGAGGTCTAGAATGTGTGAGTTTGTTTGTCAGAAGCAAAATTATGAGAAGAGAATAAATGAGTGAAGTTAATGACATATTTAGAATATTATGAACAAGAGTTAGCCAAAAAATTGCTTAATTACAATTACAAAATGAATTTTATTTTGCATCAACTATGTAGAATGATGTATGTAAATTTTTAATTGTGGAAAATATTCAGAAGTGAACATAGATGATGATTTATATCTTCTGCACAGATTTATAACATAGATTTCACTCAAGCAAGAATGCCAACATCCTTTACAAAGTTCCTACAAAATGTGATATAGTATTGTAGTACTCGATAGATCATGTAGTAAACAGCCAGTTTTATGACTCCCTTTTCAATCATTATTTTATTTTAGATTAAGTAAAGACAGATATATTGAAAGCAAAAATCAATAATGATAAATATTGGTATTTAACAAAACTGATTATGATAATAATGTTGCTTGCCATGTGTAGGACCAACAAATCAAGATCATAGTAATAAGGTTAACCCACAGATAATGTTTTCTTCCTGATGCTTTGATACAAACTTCAGAATGAATAAGATGGCTACTGTTAGGATGGCAGAAAAAATTGATTTGAGTGAAATTTTGACAATTTCTTACCTCAGTTTTCCAAACTCTGGATTTTTGTTAGCTGACTTGCAAGACTCAACAATGGCAAGGAAGATGACAACCATATTCATCTGCAATTTGGAGGGAAAATCAGCACAAATCTCATGTCACATTCAGAAATATTTTAAAATTTAAGTCACCACTCACCACTTCAGAACCAGAAAACACAAAGGATATCTATAATAACTGTCGAAAAAATACTGATATGATTTATCACAATAATAATCTAATCTATATGATTTATCACAATAATAATCTACAATCTAAAAATAGATCCTTCACAGTTCAAAATAGCAATAACATTAAATGATTTTATGCTTATTTCAATCTGTTTTTTCCAAGTTGGCTTGTCTTTGCAAATTTGTAAATTGTTTTCCAAAGTCACTGCTGTAACAATGTTGGTATAAATTGTTGGCATCAGAATTTGACTTTTGAAAAATACTTTTAACCTGTTGGTTACGGGAACCGGATGGGCCCTGTACAAAGTCTATGGAGATTTACATAATCTCGTAGTCAACAGGTTAACATGTGGACATTGAATAACTTTCAAAGAACTAAGTATTGAGATTTGCACATGTATCTGGTATCCATGTTACAATAGAAAACAGGTTTAGGAATTGTAATCAAGATATGTTCTAGGATGAACTTACGGCAACCACTGCTAAGACGGGTCCAGCAAAACTCCAGATGAGCAGATCCTCAACTGATAACCAGCAGCTGCAAGAGACAAGACATATTCAAATGATAAACAACCTATCTACCTGCCCAAATTGTTTACTCAATTTCCCTACTTGAATAACTTTAATACACAAGTTATACAAGCCTCACTCACATTGAGAATGTCGCTCTGTGATGTAACACATCATTATTAAACATGTTTTACTTCAAACAAATTTGTAAATCTCGTTCAAAACCTAAAGTAAACTTTACACACTTAATACTGTACTGCATACAACTTCTACTTTCATGTAGAATCTAAAACCTATGATTATAAGTTTTCGTACATGCTACTTTTAGGGTACATCCTTGCCAAATTTCACAAAGCTTGCAGAAGTATTACATCACCTTTAAGATGCATCTTCAATGCAATTTATAGAACAAGATGTACCAATTTTCGTGTGCATTCGGTAAACATTCATACATAATTTCACAAAGACAAGCACACATACTGTGTACGCTGAATATTTCGTGGTGGTTTTATTTTCGTGAATTTCGTGACTTACTGAGCGCGAAAATTTTCACTTCCTGATATTTCTGTACAAAGTGAATGCAAATGCACTAAAATCGCAAAATTATACCCTTGCGATTTTCCCATCTTGAAGCAAAATTGCGAAAATATATGGCGTATACAGTAATACATTTAACTTTAGATATCTACAGATAAAATACACAAATACAAGCCACTATATATATTATATATTACATATGAATATGATAAACTTACAAATGCTCATTGTTACTGTTAGTCTGTGTTCCATAGTTGATGTTGCTGAGCGGTACGGCCAAACCCACGATGACTGCAGGAACTCCATAGGAGATGAGGTAGGAGTACGTCATGGGTCCTGTATTGATGTCACGTACCTCCGTCATCATTCGGTAAAGGTGAATGCCCTCCACAAACATCCAGCCAAAGGCACTCAGTAAGGTGTAGTGGAGGGCGATGGCAACGGTAGTGCAAGCGTACTGTGGGGGCAAAGAAACAGAGTTTGCGTGTATCATTTAAATGGTAATTTTAACACAAATTTTGACATTTCCTGGTCCAAGTTTGGAATGGTATGTGACTCGTATATGTACTCTTTACATTCAGTAAAAGACCAAACAAGCTGCAGATATACAAGCACCATTGAAGCCCTGGTTATCTGTTAACATTCTTATCTGTCACAATTTCTAACAATAACTGATCACAAATGAGTCAGAAATTACGAAAATGTTTAAATATTTACTTTTTCTGCAATCTCTTAATCTTACCCTTTTCCTAAAAAAAATAGCTTTTGCTTTGATAATTTTTAAAATTATGTTTCACAGTTTTGGAAGACGCGGATCTACATAAATTTTGTATTAAAGAAAAACAGCATGAATAAAAGTAATCCTTATCTGAGGATAGAACTATTCTAGAATTACGTTCACTATTCAAGGATTCTGCTGTAAAATTTTTTGGTTTAACGGTTATCCATTTTTAAACAATTGCCATCAGTATTTGCTGTGACAGACAAATCTATTGTCCATGTTTGTATGGCTTCAATTTCTACTAGGGCCAATCTTTAATTCAGTACTGGCATATTCAAATTCAAGACGTAATTCTTCCAGCTTAGATATACCACTATAGTTACTTTACACATTGGTATATGTTTCAACTCATTTGCTTTTTAAGACATTTCAAGTGCTCCCAATGATGTCATTGGCCCTTATTTATCTTTCACTTGCCTACCTTTACAGAAAGAACATCATATGCTGCAACATAAAGTGGTAAAAACATAATTCTAGATCCTGCTAGTTTACCAACAAATGACAATATTTGTCTTCAAATTGCATTTAACCTGACCACTGACCTCAACACTCTGAACTACTTAAAGCAGCAAAAAACTGTGATTTATTTTTCAACGTACCTCATTTTCGGTGTTGATTCCCACTCCAAATGTGACCTCGGCAGCGATGAGGATAAAGGTGAGATTGACATGGATGCTGTTGAGGTTGGTATGGAGGTTGGAGATGGCCAGGAGGGTGAGGAAGGTGATGAGAAGACACAGGGTGGCCACACCCAACCCCACGTAGGTCGCTATCGTCAGGGTCAGGGTGCGCTCTTCAACCAGCTGTAAAGTAAAGAATAGAAGTACGGTCAATGTGACATCGATTGTCAGAGTCTTTAAAAACTACATTTTTTTTTCACAAGAATCTTGAATTTAAAAAAAAAAATGAGCCTTACAAAGTCACATTCAAATTAACGTTCATTTATCCACTACCTTCAAGAGTTTACATGCTAATATAATTATGGTGTTCACACGAAAGAGAAACGTTTGAAGATACCTTTTAACATTGTGAGGCTTCAGTCTCACAAATTGTCACCTGTGATTACTGATTACATAATAGAGCTTGAATGGACAAATATATCCTTGTACACAAAACTTCAGAAAGTTATGCTGCCACTGACAAGATATGTATGAATGAGCATCACATGTGACTTATGTAACACAGCATTCTTTTTACTATTTCCATGATGCATTCCAGTTTTTACAAAATAATTTCATACAAATGTAACAGTTGTGTAGCACTGCCCATCACAAAATGAGAGAAGAAATACATGTTCACACAAATCTGAATACAATGCAAGAATGGAAAACTTTATCATGATGTGGGATTTGAATCTGTAACCTTTTGATCCAAACTGACCATGAAAATTTTAATCTCAGGGACCTTATTCATCATGGCTTCTAACTTACCTTGTATGGTGCATTATCCATGATGACTGCAAAGTTTGTAAGGTGAGTACAAGAACAGTTGATGTGTGTTCTATTATAACCTGTTAACTCACATCCATCCGTAGACCATCCACCAGTTCCATTGTCACTGTGATGAATTAATGGAAATAAATTGAAAGATAAAATAATAAATGCACATATTTACATAAATGAATTAATGAGTTAAACAAATAAGTTAAGTCGATACCTTTTGAAGATGACATTTACAAATTCATGACTTTGATTACCTTACATGATGGGGGCTTTCGTACTTTGTCAGACTAGGTAAATGGCTGTGTAAAATTCAAAATCAGTGAGCTATATTACAGCAGTGCATTCTGTTTAGATTTCATCAGCACTTATTTTCACGAAATCTGACTTTTCAGCCCCAAGGCTTTTGTGAGAGGTGAAGATTTATGTGAATCTTTACACCATAAATGATTTCTGCTTATTTTGCTTTATAGCTCATTTTGGGATGTACAAATCATGGACACAATCTTTAATATCTCAAAATACATTTTACAGAGTTTGAAACATTACAATACTGTCCCTGATTATGAATGGCATTACAATTCAACGACATTTAGCACAATAATGATCTTACTATGTAAAGTTCCAGTAGATGCACTGTGGTCCGCTCCTGTTGACGGCATCCACAGACTGCAGCTCAATGACGACCGGTGTTGGGAGGGGGTTGGGGATGGTACCGTTGGTGAGTTCATCCCAGAGAGAGAAAGACACAATGGGGGAGTTGATGAGTTGACCAACGTCATTGCCCGGCTTCCTATATACATCAATGACAATATGGACAATGCATCAATGGTATAGTGGTCGTGACTGTGAGCTGTGGATCCAAAGGTTCAAGGTTTAAATCACATAACTACAGATTTGCCAGCACGAGACCCAAGTGTGGGTAAGTGTATCGCAGACTCAATTGGAAGGTCTAGACCACAAGATTTAAGCCCCATCCACTAATGGCTGCCACTTTGGAGAGGAGACAAGAGTTATGACATATGAGAGTGTGATTAAATATAATTGGGCTTGGATGACCCTGAATATTGCTGAAAGAAGGATGATATCTGCACTCTGCATTTAGTACCAAATGCCAATCCTTGCCTAAAATGGTTAATATCATCACAAAAGGAAGATGCACCCAAGGAGTGCAGTCCACATTGTTTTGGCACACATAATGAAGGCACATTGATGAGTGCTGAATATTAAATCCATTCTGAAATAACCAA
>JZLH01S0418194.1:17912-28767 GCA_001188425.1 Eucidaris tribuloides
TTAATCCTACCAATAGAAGTACACTAATACGGGCTATTGCTTTTCTTTTGCTATTTTAAATTCTCGTAATTGTACTGACCCCCAGATTTCACAAGACATGCCCTTACATCTCATACTAAGGGCACTGGGTTTTTTTTCTTGGTCTGTGGGGATGTTTGCAAATGCGAGAATTGCCACTGCTCTTAGCAGTGCGCAGAAAGATTGATCTTACACAAGTATTTTTTTTTATAGGCCTCACTTAGTCCCTTTCATTGAAAACATACCATTGTGCACTTGTTGTTATTCACTTTGGGTGCCTGGCTGAAAATCTAGGTGTGTAAATATGAGACTGGATCGTTGTTGTAATTAACTGTAACCTTTATAATAAGATATGATTTTCTGGTAAAATTTCATGAGTGTATCAAGTCAGACATGTTAACTGATTTTAGTTGGTTTCATATGTTCTTCATTTACAAAAGAGATCAATGGTGGAATTCAGTGATATTTTCATTCAAATATATGAAAAATTGACTGATTGTCTTCGTCAGTCAATCCGGTGGCACTGAAACTTACCCTTCTAGGTTATCACCTGTGCATGAGCTGATGTGGCCGTTAGCACATTATATTTTTTAGCACTTCTACAACTAATTTTATACATTTTAATATAGGTTCTGTCAAAGAATTAAACTGAAGATCATTTATTCGAATGAACATGTATTTATATCCTTGCAAAGTATGTTAAAACGAACATCCATTTAAATCAGATATTCTTTATCTCTTGATGTTTGTATACAAAAATCTCTTTATCAACATTGCTGGTATTGAGTAGCGGCTGCTAAAAATGATGATGGATAGTTTTGTGGTATTACTGGCTTCTATGCAGATTAATTTTGTAGGTGTTTGTGCACATTTGAATTGAACAACATTTATTCTTCTGTCTGTCTGTTGCACGGATAATTGTTCGGCAATTACGACGCTTAGAGAATTTAAAGAAAATGAGGGCACTATTGTACAATAGCTTTAAAATGCTGAACCTGCGAGGTTCTGAGATGGAGAGGTAGAATGTGGCCTGTTAAGTATTACTAGAAAAATCAGAAGATAATGATGTATGAAATTATGATGATGAGATGATGCATGTTGATGATGATATCTGAAAATCCACCTAACATAGGTGCTCGTGCATCAGATACATAAAGTTACACATTGGAAGGTAACCATGGAAGATGTTATGGAAGGATAAACTCGTTTGATATTATGCTTGAGTATGCATGAATTTATGATAAGAGAATTTGGATGATGCTAAGTTCGTAGTGCTTATGTGTTCCATGCTTCAATTCACGAACCGTTTTATGACGCGATCAACTTCGGGCACCAATAATATTTTCATTTTATAGATTTACAGCTCAGTAATAAGTTTTTGTAATAATTTATGAACTGGTATTGCGTCAGAAATAGTAAACAAACAAATTCCTCAAAGTTATGCTTCTGCAGCTCTGGCTCATAGTTATCGTGCTGTTACCAATACATGAAGAATAATGAAGCTTGCACAATGTTTTGAACATTTGCACATGTTTTTGATTTCATCTTTTCATTGTCCATTTTGATCTCCACATCAGAAAGAAAAGAGGACAACCTTTTAGTACTCGTACCAAAGCCGAACAAGGTAACAAGTGGTTTTGACATTAACTTATTCATTGTCATGTACTCAGAGATCATGAATGAATAAGTTTTACTTAGTTTCTTGTGAAAGAGATAAGTCACAGTTATTTTGACATGTTTTTTTATTATAGCCCATTGCTCCACACTATAAACTGTGTTTTAGGTTATTTTTTTTCTGTGTGATGCAGCTGTATATAACTTTTGGCTGTATTTCTTGTCTATGCATTTCTAACCTAAACAGCCAAGATTTGCTTCTCATCTTTCTTTGTATGTGAAGATAAAATTTTTGTATTTCTTTTTCAGCGGACCATTGCAATAAACTCAACTGCTCATGTCTATTTCTCTGTCGATCGGCATGCAGCACTAATCCAAGTTCAAGAATACTATGTGTATAACAAGTAAGTATGAATGTTTTCATCCTCGACATTTTGAAAAATTAACGTTGCTTTGGCAATTTTAGTAACTTTTCTCACACTATTATGATTATTTCCGTAACGATCCTGTGGCAGGGCTGGGTTTGGAACACTTGGTGGCAGTTCACTGTGTTCAGCAATGGTCTGAGAAAGTCTCCGCGACTACCTGTGGAGTAAGTCTGACAAAATGCTATCGAGCACTTTTGGTCCCGCATTTTTCGGGTTAGTCTAAGTCCAGTAGACTTGCTCTTTCATTACCGCCATTCCGCACGACAGCGTAGCGCTACATTGTAGTCTAGTGTCCAGACCTCATACAAGTCCAGAGTGACTATACCGGCTTAGAATTAGGTTGAAAAGAGAGGAAGTCTAAAACTCTATGACTAGTTTTTGGTCAGCTGTTTGTGGTTACACCGCACAAGTTAACCATTCTGAGACCATTCAAAATGCTTGACCATGGCTGCATCTGGGGACTTAGTCTAATGAAGTAATAATTTGCATAGATTTTCACATAAATTTTGTCCATGTGCATGAATTGCGTTTGGTCTGGTTATGAGCCCCCAAGGGGTTGTCCGTAAATATCGGTGGTAAATACCGCCTTGCTATTTATGACAAAAACGGAAATACTGGGAAATACATAACTACAAAAAGTATTTTCTTTGAAGATAATAATCAAAATGTAAAGATTGTTGTTTCAGTAAGTATAATTATTCACACCATAAATACAACAAGAAAATAACTAACTGATGGTGGGGTACTAGGAATTCATTTGATTGGTTGGCAAATTTTCTACACAGCCAAGATCAATACTAAAAGTAGGAAAATGTTAAAAATACCTGGCTTTTTTTAGAAATTGTTTCAATCATTTCACGTCTGCAATATCTGAAACATACATGTACCTGCTACTGGTTAACACTTGATAAGTACAGTGTAATTCTGTACAGTATGTGAAATGACACTGAATTAATCAAACTTGGAAAGAGGTTTTAACAGTCTTTTCATTGAAATTCAATCAGTTAAGTGGATTTGTGTAAGAAGAGCCCAAATGAAGGCGATTAATGGGCCTTTTTAGTTGACATGGTACAACTTCAAGAGTTAGACTTTACGTATCACCACGTTATTTCCATTAGTATTTCCAGTATTTTCAGTATTTCCCAGTATTTCCCGCCTGGGTCCCGGGAAATTGCCAACGCCTGTTATGAACCAGAGCGTATTGAGTTAAAAATCTTTGCCAAACTGAAATCACTGAACTGACCTACACATCGGTGGAGCTCATGTGGAGACTAAATGACAGTCAGTATTCAATCCACAGTTCAAATTCTAGCAATTACCTGATCTTTCTCAGACTCATCCTTCACAAATAGCCTGAGGACATTGAGGATATTTTTGTTATGATGTTGGAGGGGTGCAAAAGGAGTCCTTGCCTTTATTGTCTACATATCTGACATGTCCGTTCGTAAAATCATAAAGTTTCATTATCAGTATTTTATCCGAGGCCATATATTATCAGTTTGTTTTCCTGTGATACTTATATTTCACCCATAAGGTTATTTATTCTGGTTCATTTTTTCGGATGGCGCTATTTGGTATTCGATTCATTAGAATTCATGTGTCATTCGATTTGCACGTCAAAAACATTATGAATGAAATCAGCTGAAATCATATCCAATGTGAGAATTACTATAAATGAACACCTCTCATAGAGACTTGGGTAAAAATATTGATTTTTGGTAAAATCTGGATCGGTAAACTTCATCCTTTTTTCAAATGCTCAGGAGCAAAATCTGTGACGCCGACGTGCACGGGTCCGTTTCTAAATTGTCGATCAGCCGTTAGCCGAGAGGTCAGTGGAGTTTAACCGTTATCCAATCAGCGCGCTTCGTGATCTGGCGACTGGTATCACGTAACGATTCGTAATATGACAAAATTTAAACTCACGGTAAAGAAAACATACCGTGGTAAATGTCGTTATTAGTTTTTCTCATAAAACAACACCTTCATTGACGTAGGATCTCAAACTTCAAGAACACAAACATTTGGTAAGTACTGTAACTACCGTTTGGTATTGATAATGAAGGAAGTAATGGACTGCACATCCCTGAGCACAATCTTTAAAGTTCATACCTATGACATAATGAATAATTGTAAGAAAAGATAAAAAAAAAAACTCAATTTTTGTTTGTGTGTCTTGTTGTGTGTTACCAATTAGCTCCTTGTTGTAGCACCTTATCACTGGCATTAACCTGTTGCCTATCAGCCATCCGTGTAAGTGTTACGCGAGTCACTGAGTCACAAGCCGGTATAGATGATTGCTTTGCATGATCAAGTAGAATCAGTCTGGAAGCATGTATTTTAATTAAATTTTTCGCAGGACATACATGTTGCATCAGCAAGAAATGTTGTGAACATGGACAATATCAGATAGAGTGGATTCTGGAACCAATCTTTAACAGAGGGGGCAGGTTTTTACTAGCCTATCCTATCTATACAAACCTGTTTATTCTGATTCAAGAAATGCATTTTTATCAACCCACACTTGCACTCCTTCTGAGGCATCTAGCCTACTTTAAAAAAATCTAACTTTATGATTTTAGTCAATCTCCCTATCGCATATAGGCTCTCCGATCTGACGGATATGGCGCTCTAATTGTTTTTACCTTTATTCTTGGACATAAACTTCCGTGAAAGCAAGCGGATATCACATGGAACAGCTAAAGTACCGTGGATGTGTTAAAATCTTTATTATACTCTCGCGAATAAATATTTTTTTTCAAGTCTTCTCCATATAACAACCTTCTTTATACCCTAAAAAGGCTGGGGGGGGGGAATCGCCCCCTAGACGTTCGCAGCAAAAGTCGGCGATCGCGGCGAAGCAGTTGCCACAGCGTTTCATGACTTTATTCTCTCGAATGTTTATTTGAGACCAAATTTTTGCGACATCGGGTTATGCGGTTCCCAGTTACGTAACTTTTGTAGCTTGCATGTCACCCAAAAATGTCAACGTGATTTTGTGTAGCATTTTCCAATACAAATTGTGTGTTAGCCAAAATCATAAATGTATAATTATTTTTTACTTTTAATTGGTTGAAATTAATTAATTTTGTGCTGTTTATGAAGCGCCCCGCACAAAGTGTCCTGCCCAAATTTCATCAAAAAACAATAAGAAACAAAGGTTTAAAAACAAGGAAATACATAGAATTTTGAAAAACATAAATAATAGGAATCAGTTTTGATTCCGGATTTTTACAAGTAAACTTGTCTAAAGAATGCCTAAAAAGAGTGTCCAGACACAAAAATTAGCAGTGTTTTGGAGCCTTAATTATGATTTTACAGCTTAATTATGATTTTAAAACGCATAATTAGCAATTCTTAATATGAAATTAATTCCTGTAATTAACTATACAGTCCTGTAGATTACGTGTGGGTAACTGCGATGCGATTTTCGGCCGCGATCGCGTGATCGACGGCCGAGATCTCAGGGGGGGGCGAATCGCCCCCCCTCCACCAGATATAGCATGCTAGAAAAGCCAAGCCTGTTAGGGTAAGGTCATGAACGGAGCTATCGGCCCGTCCTCACAACCGGCGTTCGCGGTCCGAACTCGGCGTGCGCGTGGTCCATTCCTCTATCACGGGTAACTTGCGGCTTTCTGGCAAGGTTCGAGTTCATTCCTTGCGTTTACCAGCGTAGGAGCATTTCTTTCACTAAGAAGCATTTAATCGCAAAACAGACATTCATCAAATTTCATTCAGTAATCCACTATGGAGGTATTAGTTACGAATTTGACGAGGTTGAAATGACACGTTTTGTTGCGTTTGACGTAACGATTTAATTACCTGGACCGGAAGGTATGTATCCCAAGGGCCGATGCGATCAGATATCGGTCTCCGCGAGGTGATAATGCTTAATATCGGCTATATGCGATAGGGAAGAATTAGATTGTTAATCTGAAAATTAGTCTGACATGTCTACTAGTTTACAAAAAAATCCCCCCCCCCCCATGTATTATACAATCATTAAAGCTTTGAAATATCCTGCAAAAAGTAACATACTTTAACAGTTCTGCTCATAAAATGCAAGCTCATTCTTTCTCTCTTGTTTTGGATCTTTCAGGTCAGTTTAGCACCACTTGTTTCCAAACCTGGTAAGCCTGGTCCAATTCTGGGGGACCTCGACGGCAACAGGCTACTATGCACCTCAGTGATTATGTCGATCTTGTCTAAGACAAGAAGGTAAGGAACGGGTTCATGCACGCTGGTGCCTTTTTTTTTTTTTTTTTTTTTTTGTGGTTTTTTTTTTTTTTTTTTTTTTTGGGTTGTTTGGGAAAAGTTGGAAGTTGAAACAGACCTGTACAAGCATTTTTGGCATCTATAAAGTAGAACAAAGATCATGTGTTGGGGAGGGGAGAAGGGGGGGCAGGAAGACATTTATTGCCCTCGTCTATTTCATTATTACATGTAGGTCAACAAAGAAAGGGGGTCAGAGGCTGATTTCGCCCACTTCCTTCTGTCACCGCTGAGTGATAAATAACTACATGCTGATGCTGTAGTCAGCAAAAAGTATTCGTCTTAACCAAGATCTCTCAAGTGTTTTGTTTACTAGCTCATCGGCGCTTCGCGCGATGAAGAATGCACCACGCACATCTCGTTCACTCATTTTGTTTTTGTTTGGGGGGGGATCCCATATCCTCCCAACAATCTCCCAATATAGTCCCAAATCCGGCCAACGCCCTCCCAGCCTTCTTCGTTGTATCCCTCCTCGTTGCCCCTCTTATTGCTTAAAGAAAAATCACATTTTACGTTTTCGAGTACTTGACATTTCACACACCCTCTTGCCTTTTGACAAAAAAACTGCATGAATTTAGCCGAATGACACCCCCCCCCCCTTTAGGTTTCCTTCATCATTTGTTGTGGGGGCACCTGGGCGCAACAAATTTGGACATTCCAACCGAATCTTTGCATAATGACACTTTACAGCAAGGGTGGCGCCAGCCAAGCCAAAATTTCATGAAAAAAACATGATTCAGTGCGTGTGAGGAGCCGGGGGAGGGGGAGGGGGTGGAGCAACCCTAAGCAGTCTGACCCCTGGTGTACGCCCCTGATTGACCTGTCTTGCTAGCAGTCCTAAGCATCCCCTTCCCCGCCACCACAACTACCTGAAATTTTTTTGTGATGTTTCATAATTAAGCTATTCGAGGGGAGGAGAACCGCCCCTAAGCAACCCCATTTCCCCACCCACCAAATGGGGGGGATTGCATAACGACCTCTCTCCCCAGCCACGCATGTTGCACACACCCGCCTTAACCTGTCCTTGCTAGCAGTCCCTAAGCAACCTTCCCGCACCCTTCCCCCACCACCCCTGTTCACCGCCCCTGAACTTAACACTGTTCCTTGCTACATCCCTAAGCAACTCCTTCCCCTACCACTTCCCACCCACAATGGGGGGGGCAACCACCCTCCCCAGCCATCCTGTTGCAGACAACCCTGACTGTTACCTCGTCCTTGCTAACATCCCCTTCCGCCCACACAACCACCTGAATGTTTTTGGGCCTGTCCGAATCTAAGGCTCATTCGCGAGGAGGCAACCGCCCCCTAAGCAACCCCTTTCCGCCAATCGCAAACAGGGGATTGCCTAACCACCCCTCTCCAGCCACCGCGCTGTTGCAACGCTCGACTTTACCTTCTTGCTACAGTCCTAAGCAACCCTTCCCCCACCCACCCTGTTGCAAGAACCGCCCTCTTAACACTGTCCTTGCTAGCAAAGTCCTAAGCACCCCTTCCCACCCCTGCAGTTCCTAAGCAACCCTTCCCCAACCCACGAAACCTTGTGCAGATTACAGTCCTAAGCAACCCCTACCCCACCCCCTCCCCAACCCACAAATGGGGGGGGAACACTCCTCCCCCCCACCCCGTGACACCACCCTGCTACCTGCCTTGCCCCCCACGCCCACCACACCACCTGAGAGCCCCTTCCATCTTCGGACAGGTGGATGGAACAATACAAGCACATAACCAGGGGAGCTCCGCCCGCACGGGCCGGACGCTCCCTGGTTACAGAGCACACACAGCCTAGAGGGCCGCGAGCCTCCCGTGGGTTACACAGCACACACAGCCTATTAGTAGATAGTACGCACAACAACATTGTCACTCTCCTCCTATGATAGGCCCTCATGCCCTTGGCCCCTCACATCTCCATAGCACTGTCGGCCGGCCGACAAAAACACATTACACGATCACCCAAAAACTTCGATCATGGCGAAAGCAAAGCAAAAGTTTAACCTGTTGTGTGACTGTTTGTTGTGACTGTAGTTTCCAGCAAGAACAAGAACGATTAATTATGTTTGCGCAATGTGTTCCGCAAAAAAAGGAGAATAGCCAATGCAGAAAACGCGGTAATCTGCAGCGGCCGTTTTTACTACAGCCAAGCGAGTGATAGAACACCTAGTCTTCCAGTTAGCGTCTATGTAACGTATACAGCCAGGCGACGGGTCGCCCGGCACGGGCTGACGTCACGGCATGCCTCTTCCGGGCTAAGCTCAAAATGCGTCAGGTGCGCAGGTTTTTGGTGCGCTTTCTTAATATAGATACTGTTTTCAGTTTAATTATCCCCTCGCCCGACCGAAGTCGGGAAGGGATATAGAAATGCTGCTGTCCGCCCGATCTGGTTTCCGTTCGATAACTTTAGTAATGTTTGATGGATTTTCATGAGATTTAGTATGGAGGTACACGATATCAATATACAGCCCAAGTTCGGTTTTGGAGGTTGTAGCTCAAAGGTCAAAGGTCATAGCTCATTAAATGCGAAAACTGGTTTCCGTTCGATAACTTTACTATTAAATATTTGACAGATTTTGATGAGATTTGGTATGAAGGTATATAATATCAAAATACAGTCCAAGTTCGATTTTGGAGTGTGTAAGCAAAAGGTCAAAGGTCATAGCTTAATAAATGCGAGAACAAGCTATTCTAAATGTCTGGAAGCCAGACTAGGGCATGTGTAGCTTTGCCCATAAATTAATGCAAATTCTTTGCATACTATTCTGACAAAGGTTGCACTTAACAACTTGACAGCTTGCTGTTGCTGGAGGCTTGCCAGACATATCAACAACTAATGTATGCAATTTGCATTTTTGATATTGAAAATTTATTCATAAGAACAGGTGAAAAAAATAACTCTGCACTAGGCTTCAGAAGAGAAAACATCCATAAATTAAAAAGAATTATTTTGAAAAAAGTATGTAGGCTACCATATCAGAAATCTAATCACTTACGGGGAAATATAAGGGGCATAATTGATTTGATTATCAGGCCTGCAGTGTAGCTTGATTGGTTTTCTCAAAATATTTTTTTGTGTGAAATGTGACAATAAAATTATAACAAGCTTATTCTGCCAAAAATGAGGGGAAATTCAGCCCTCTAGCTTCTTACTATCAGACTTTATAGTGGACCAAAATATGTATCACTCTGAAAAGGGGCTTTTTGGGGGTATTATTTGTCAAATAGCAGTTTCTATGGGTTTCCACATGTAAAGTCTGCAGTAAACTGAAGCAAATAGAGTTTCAGTTGGAAGACTGTACTAACATTTACTATGACATATTGAATTTGAACAAAAACAAGGGATGTGTTCTAATTTTGTGGATACTACAAACATTTCAAAGTAGATGAAGAAATTGTTTTGTCACCCCAAAACAGCTATTTTTTGGCAAAAAATGTGCAAAAATTTTATTTATTTGTTCAAAAACTGGGAAATATACAGGGTATTAGGTTGCAAAAACTGAAAATAAAGATACTTTTACCATAGAAAAGACCTATATTCATTGATGAAAATGTAATTTTCCTCACTTAATATGTTAACACACATTTGTCAGTGAAATGGTGGTCAAATCTTGATCTTGTCAGACATAGTATCAAAATACAATTTGATCTTGGATTATGTACACTTATGTCAAAGGTCAAAGGTCATAGCTCATTAAATATGTAAGAATAGCTAATTACAAGTTCAATGACTTCAGTAATGTTATCCCGATTTTGATCTTCAAGTATGTATGCCAAAGGGCAAAGTTCACACTTCATTAAATATGCATATGTATGCTATATGTACCCGGCGAGGGGATGCTACGCTTTATGTTGTCCTTGTTCAAACTCACATCGTAAACCGGTATGTTCAGATTGACACTCTCCAGCATTTCCTTCTACCGGTATCAAAATCTCACTGATGGCATGACTGGCAGTACCGTGTTCCTTTCAGCAAAACCCAAGTATATCAGAAGTCTTTTTCCAGGACTCTATAAGACTTTTGGAATTCACTACCAGCCAATGTTGTCAACTGTACCTCCACAAATTCCTTCAAGTGTGAGGTACTAAATGTCTGGCTCCGCTACAAAGAAGTTTCAATGGTTTTTAGCAGCACTTGTTTTTATGTAGAGGTTCTTTTTTAATGTGCACTGTACATACGACACTACACCTAACCTGTCAAACAGTATTATTATACACCAGATGGTGGACTGTACTACTTTGGAGGAAGAAGAAACTCCCAATCATTTTCCATGTCATTTGAATAAATGAACTTGAACTTGAACTTGAACATCAACTTCAACTTGATTTACATGTATGAGTATTTTTCTCTCTCATATTTTGTCTGCAGAGGTGTGTGGAATGTTCCCTACATCAATAACGTCTACTTAGTACGAGGAGACAAAATCAGGCAGCCGCACAGGCCGACATTTGTAGAAGAGGACGTCGATACTGACATGGCATTCTGTGCAGACTTAAGATATAAGGTATTGTAAGATTTGAGTTTGTGTTGATTG
>JZLH01S0418294.1:3839-18809 GCA_001188425.1 Eucidaris tribuloides
AGGAGAGATGAAATTGACACCAAATATCATTGAAATAGCTTAAGTAAAGCTGAGATATACGATTTTGACAAAATGGATGGGGTCAGACCTTTTTGCCAAAAATAGTTTTTTGGCGGACCATCTCAATTTTTCACCGATTTTTTAAAAAAGGTGTCAAAATGCTCAGGAGCACAGCTGCATCTAATGAGCTACTCCTCTCTGTGATCTGAAACATTGCCATTTTATAGCCCACCACTACTGTAATGCAACAAGTCCTGATAAGATTTTAACTCATTCAATATAGAGCTGTCCAGAGTAAAATAATCACTACAAATTTGCTTTTTCATCAAATCGGCAACATACTGTATTAGTCTATTACATATAAGGGTAACGGGTATTGAACGATGTGTCAAACATCAGTGTAACTAATTAATTATTGATGGGGAAATTTTTCAGATCTTATTTTTCTTGTGAAATTTAAGATTGAAAATAATTTTTGATTGATAAATTTCACTTTAAATGACATACAAAAGAAAAACACTCCGTACAATATGTTTCTCAGTTAGTTCAATACATCACTCACAACAAAGTGGAACAACCCAAAGCCTCATCAGAATACATCCGTTGCCAATTGATAAGTTTAATGAATATTCTAGTTAAATGTCATTTAAATATTCATAACAAAATAAATATTCATTATGACATTTATCACCATATTCATTGAATAGCTGATATTTTTTTCTACTTAAAAAATTCATTAGATGGGGTAAATGCAGCCACATCCAAGATAAAAAGGCAACACAAATATGTGGTCTCAGTATTGAATGGGTTAAGAAAGGGAGGGGATGGAGAGTGTGTACAGTAGCAGCAATAAATGAAATTTGTTACTGCACTTTACTACGCATTCCTGCTGTGATTGCAAAACTCGAGCAGGTGCAGCCAATTAATTCTCAAATGTTATGCAATTTATGCAGTTAATTTTCCTGATAACAAAATGTTAATTAATGTTTAAACATTTCATGGTGTACAATATCTGCGGGTGCAATAGTTATTGTGCGATTGAAAAAGAGCCTGGCCGGAAAAAAAGCACTACTCAGTGACTTGCCGAGAGTGAGATGCTACCAGTCACTTACACGTGGAATTGACGATGGTACCAGGGGCCTTAGAACATGCAACGTTGTTTACTGTTATGGAGGCAGGCTCAGATTCTGGAATTTGATTTATGAAATATCTGCCCAGGTCAGTGGGCCATAACTACTTAATCTAAGGTCCTACTGTATCATGCTGCTTTTCCTTTCCCCCTCTCTGTCTCTACCAGGCCTGCCACTCAAAATTTTAATTTCCCCCTACGCCGCATGCGTATTTTCCCCTACGGATACCACTTTCCCCTACGCCTAATTAACCATATTTTCCTACAAACCTATGTTTTCTCCTACAAAATCAAGTTTTTCTCTACGAAGGCATATTTTTCCCTAAAAATTATCCTTAGAAATGCAAAATATTGATCAAATTTCTTCGGCGGAGATGGACAAAATGGGCGAATATAATCGAATTTCCTTGGAAAGATCATGAATATTTCTGAAATTGTCAAAACCAAAATCCCCTACAATCGTCAAATCCCCTAAGTTTCCCTACGGAAGGTCATTTTCCCCGTAGGTATCCCCTACCCCCCATGCATGGCCAAAATCCACTACGGTAGGGATTTCCCCTACGAGTGGCAGCCTTGGTCTCTTAGGTCCAATGACCCGGGATCATCAAAGTCTTTTGGTACACCTCGTCAATTGTAGGAGCTAGTTACCCCGGGACCATTCACTACTCCTCGACAGTGTCCTCATCAAACTGGCATCTTCGGTAGGGCCTATATTCTCCCCGCTCTGCCAGTGATATTGAGAGAAAAATTACTGAGGGACTATGGCTCAAGGAGCCAGAAGGTTCTGCAATTCTTGAAGTCATTTGTGACTGACAGGTGTCCAGATTTTTACGTAGTAAGTATGAACAAATTTTATTTAATCTCTCGACATTTAAAGTAAGGGACATCATTGGGGGTAGTCCTCAACTTGGGCTGAAACTACTCTAGAATCAAGTAAACTATGTAAGGATTCTCCTGTGAAAATCTTGTAGTCAAACGTTGACTCATTCTAAAATAAACAATGTCAACATCACTCGTAGCATGGAAACCTGCTGTGTGGCCCTCTATGGGGCTTATTTTTATCGTACCCGGCAAAAAATAAGATACGCCTATGTTTATGCTTGATTCTCCTTAAGTAAACAAATTACAGACAAAATCCTCTCAGGTGGGAGATCCACACCTGCTAGTGTATAGTTGGTATACATTTCAACTCATTTGGTTCTCGAGGCATTTTCAAGTGTTCCCAATCATGTCACTAGCCTTTACGCTGGGCCATATGGTTCCACTTCCTACACTGGCCACCTGCAGCTTGAAATTAGCCTGTAAGGACTTTTGATCAGGTGTATGCATGATTGTTTAGCGGTGATGACAATACAGACAATACAGGCCCTCATGTGCACGCGTGTGGCTGTGATAGGCCATACCCACGATTTATCTTTAGTGATGGTCGTGGTGAGGCTCTTTCAGATTCGGAGCTTCTGCACAATGCCGGCTTAGCATCAATATTCAGTAATTTGTGATTTCAAATCCATAGAAGGCCATTAGGGCTTTTGCACTGTGCTGTTGGACAAGGCATGACCCCCAACTGCCCTGTGATAGGCCTACCCACAACCACAAGTAAAGTGCCATGGCTTAATTACAAAAGGTAGTGTGTTCCTAAAATCAGTTAGGAAACAGCAGCTGGAATTTTTAGGCCACTGGATAAGGAAAGGCAATTTGGAATGCTTGTTTCTCACTGGGAAGATAGCAGGAAATAGGGATCGAGGACGTCAGAGAACAACGTTTTTGCAGAGCACTGCAACATGGATTGGAATGGAAAGGATTGAGCTTCTTAGACTGGCAGTGGACAGAAAAGCCTGGCATTTTATGGTCGCCAACGTCACTAGATACGGCACTTGAGGAGGAGGAGGAGTGTGTTCCTGTGGCTAAAACTGTTGGAAATGTGATGCACACAATAAGTGATCAGAAGTAATAGCCATAATTTAAAGTGCTTTGAGACTGCTATACAGGGTGGCAAAGAAAGAACGCTACGAGTATGATCACTAATTTCTTCACCATTATCGGCAAAATGTCATTAATTTTTATTTCGTTAATTAAAACATTCTTTTTCCAACAAAATGATACCAAGATCATTGATTTTGAGTAGGGTGTTTTGTTTCAAGGGCCATTTTTCCGAGGCAATGCAATTTCCCAAATTTGCCAATTTTTCAACAGCGGCGGTCATTGGGACGCCGAGATATTCTGGCCTTTCAGCTTGCCATACCCAGTGATACCGGAAAAACCGCAATGACAAAGGGCTGGATTGCCCTCGCTTTCATAAGGAAGACGATGCGAGCTATGTCTTTATTGTCATCGCGGTTTGTCCGGTATGGCAAGCTGAGAGGCTAGAATATCTCGCCGTTCCCATGACCGCCACTGTTGAAAAATTGGCAAATTTGGGAACTTGCATTGCCTCCGAAACATGGCCCTAGAATCAAAACACCTTACTTAAAATCAATGACCTTGGTATCATTTTATTGGAAAAAGAATGGTCTAACCAACAAAATAAAAATTTATGGAATTTTGCCGATAATGGTGAAGAAATTAGCGATCATACTCGTACATTCTTCTGGCACCTGTAATAGGAAACCCGAATCTGCTTTTAATATCACTTCAGGTAAAGTGAGTAAGAGATTGAATTTCACCTCTTGGTATGTCGACGGAACCTTCAAGGTGGTCAAGAATCCTTTTTACCAGCTGGTGACCAGCTACGTGCGGAAAGGCGAGTGCACCAAGCAGGTACCACTAGGTTTCATCGTCATGTCAGGAAAACGAAAGTCCATGTACAAGGAGGTCTTCAAGGCAGTAAAGGATGCACTTCCAGTTCCATCGAGGGTATCAGAAGTGATGGTTGATTTTGAAGCAGCTCTGTGAAAGGCACTGTCAGCCGTTTTCCCTCAGGTACTACATGTATTTGATTTCATTACTAAGTTTACTATTTGGACTGAAGGGCACTGACCAATTGCAAGTGGCAAGTTTTAAACAAAGAAACGGACTAGTTCTTTATGACATTGTGAGCAACAGTGTAAAGCTATGGAGATGCAACACAAATTCACATGAAATTACACTACTCAGTTACAACCTTCCTGTCTTTTATATTTCATTACGGGTGTTTTATTGACATAAATCTATTCATGCCTTGTTATCATTGTTTAGATTCCCTAGTGAAAGACATCAATAATCGAAACGGCCTCAGCATAGTATTTGCCTCAGCACAGCAGCTGCAGATGCTAGCATCATCAAAGACATGGTATGTCGACGGAACCTTCAAGGTGGTCAAGAATCCCTTTTACCAGCTGTTGACCCTCCACAGCTACGTGCGGAAAGGCGAGTGCACCAAGCAGGTACCACTAGCCTTCGTCGTCATGTCAGGAAAACGAACGTCCATGTACAAGGATGTCTTCAAGGCAGTAAAGGACGCACTCCCAGTTCCACCGAGGGTATCAGAAGTGATGGTTGATTTGAAGCAGCTCTGTGGAAGGCACTGTCAGCCGTTTTCCCTTAGGTACTATTTGTTTTCACTACCAAACTATTTGGAATGTAGGGTATTGACCAAATAACGCTCTACAAAAGAAGTTCCGTAGTCTCCAGGTGGTATAAAAAAATAGCATTTACAAATTGAATAATGAAGTTGCTAATGAGAAAAAGCCTTTGTTCTCCAAATTTTACCAGTGCATTACTGAGATAATTGACTAATTAGTGAGGCACATTCCTCAGTACCATTCGAAGAAGGAATCACTGTCAATAGTGATTTTACAGACACGAACATTACTTGCTGGATTGCTCTTTATACCTATTAATATTTATGAATGCCTGTAACTTGACTTTAATTAGAATGCACTGGCCCCAAGGTATTCTTTTGAATGAACTTAGCAAAAAACATTCACACAGTTCTCCATTATTTATAGAATGGCTGATTCAAATGCCTCACCAAACTTCCTATTTGGTTTTCAAACATCTGCGGTTTCACAAAAGCATTGTGAATAGCTGGTCAAGCACTCCCAAGTTTGTGAAAGAGGATAGGACGGAGTGACATTCCAACCACGTAATTTACTTTAGCACACGGTGAATGTCCCCAGTAGTTTACACACTCCTGTGTAAACTTTGAAACAGCAGAGGAAATATAAATAGACCATCACCAGTTAGAGAAAGTCCACAGTTACAAGTACTTTTGCCAAACCTTGAAAATGGAGGATAATACAAGAGAAGAAGTATTGAAAAGGATTAAAGATTGGGTTAGGGATTTGCAAGTCCATTACTTCCCTTCATTATCAATAGCAAACGGTAGTTTAGTACTTACAAATGGTGTGTTGAAAGTCTGACATCCATACGTCATGAATTTGTTGTTTTATGAGAAAAACTAATAACGACATGTTACCAGAATGTTGTTCTTTCTGTGAGTTTCAATTTTGCTCAAAATGCGAATCACGGTTACTGTGCACCGTAGCAAGACGACAGAGCGCTCTGATTGGTCAATCGGCTATCCCCTGCGCGACCTTTGGCTAACGGCTGATCGGACCAGTTTGGAACGGCACGTGCACGTTTGACGTTGCGGATTTTTTAAAATTTGCTCCTGAGCAAATGGAAAAAGGATGAAGTTTATCCGTCCAGATTTTCACCAAAACTCAATATTTTACCCCAAGTCTCTATGAGAGGTGTTTATTTATATTAATCTTCACATTGGATATGATTTCAGCTGATTTGATTCATATAGATGTTTTTTGATGGGCAAATCAATAACACAATCTTTAAAGGAGGGTGGAGATGTTTTAATATGTATAGGGAACTTTAAACTGACATGAAAATACCACTCGCAATGAGGAGAAGGATATTTGGTCAGTGCATTTTAACGACATTGACATATGGAGCAGAAACCTGGTCTACAACTAAAGAAATTAAATATAAACTTCTCTTTTCTTTTGGTGGCATTGGTGAAATTCAGACAAGGTTAATAGTAGAATTTAATGGAAAAAAAAGTTTCATGCAAACTTTTCAGAAACTAAACCAGTATGAGAAATTGCTCATCAGGGCAAGGTATTTACAAACAGGTGTTTTACTTTAATCATCTACCCCCAGGTCCGTATCCAGGGATGTGCTTTCCACTGGAAGCAGGCAGTGTGGCGCAAAGCTCAACAAATGGGACTTCAGCAACTATACTCTGATGCAGAGACAAGGCAGGTACTGAAGGAGGTTCTTACTTTGCCCTTTCTACCTCCTATGGAGATACACAAATCAGTTGAGGATCTTAAGCAACGCATCAATTCTCCAGTATTTGATGAGGTATGATAAGTTACATCTAATACCCCTCCAATTGTCAACACAACCTCTCCCCCCCCCCCCCAATCCATAAATGAAAGTAATCGATACTGAAGGAGATGTAGTGTACAACACGGGTGGCACCAGGGATAAATGTTAGGATGGGTGAAATCTGTCAGGGAAATTTTGCTGTTCAAAAAATTGTTTTACTAGTTAAACTACATGCCAAGCAGCATCTGACATGTGGGTGGGGGGGGGGGGGCTGTCTTTGGGAGCTGATGACAACAAGGAAGCATATTTGCCAGCTCAAAAACATTTTTACTGACTAAATCAAAAACAATGCGGAAGGGGGGGGTGACATTTGCCAAAAGCTGTAAAATACCCATTATTTTATGAAAAATACATCTAAACACAACAAAAAAAGTAACTACCCCCTTTTCAACATACCATAACTTTTTTAACAAAACAAGTTTGTGCAAAATAATTTGGCAAGAGTGTTCCTACACTCATTGACTAACTTCTGTGTGAAAATGTGATTGGTCCGTTGGGTCATGTATGAATGAGCATGCATTAAAGGTGAAAATGCCACTTTTCAAAAGTCACATGAGTCATCTGTTATGCCAAAATAATGGTAAATAATGACATTTTTTCCTTTATTTATCAAGTGTGCTCACTCAACCATGTCATGGTTACAACCTCTTATGTTCGTACAACATGTAAAGATACATTTTGCTGAAAAAATTTGGATTTGAATTTTTGCAGTAAACTTAATGAATTTTACAATTTCAAAATCGAGAAAGGGTGGAAATTTTTAAATTGCGCTCACCGAAGCGTAAAATATGCAAAAAGTGCCAAATGACGTATGAGAGGATCAAACGATAGATGATTAACATAAATAGCGATTAATCTTTCACCAGAAACAGAATTTGTCAAAATCCTGCATCAAAAAACCCCCTAAATGACCCTTGTGACTTTTGAAAAGTGACTTTTTGCCTTTAATATGTACTCACTCATGCATGACTTGACGGATCAACCACATTTTCTCACAGAATTTAGTCAATTAGTGCAGAAACATCCTTGCCAAATTATTCTGCTCAACATTGTTCTTTTTTAAAGTTATAGTATTTTGAAAAAGGGGTTAGTTACTTTTTTTGTTGTGTTTATTTAAAGAAGCCAAATGAGCTATTATACAGTAGTATTTATTGCATGGTGTGTAGACAAAGAGAATTCTATGCACAGAAAAGTTAAACTACAGTACGCTTCTGTTATAACAAGCACAGTTACAGCAAAATTCTCAACCCCAATTTCTTATTCACTTCAAATCTCAAGTCTGCACAATTTGTTCTTGTGTATGACGCAGTCACCACAAACCTTTTTCGACTTGAAAAATTAGTTTGTGGTTTTTAGCAGCTTTTCGTTTATGACTATTTAATTTCCGATTCCGAAGTGAAATCTTTGTTTCGGCGACTCGCCGAGCGTTTTTGGTTATGAATTTAAATCAATTAACAAGTCAAGCTTGTCATGCTCATTGCCTTGCTCTCAGCACAGAGGACTCAATCTCTGCATAACCTGTATTTAGACAAAATCGAACTGCATGACAGATCAGTCATTTTTCATGTGAACACTCTGCTAAAGCAAAGCAGGCCAGGTAGAACTGGTTTAACATTTAAGTTGTGTGCGTATCCCCCATATAGGAGGTTGTGTGTACTAAAGTATTTGAAGCATTACATTAAAAGAACTCAGGCATACCGAGGAGCCGAGAAGTACCTATTCATAAGTTTTCTTAAACCACATGACAGAGTGTCAAAACAAACAATATCCAGGAGGATAAAAACTGTGATGACTCTAGCAGGAGTGGACACCAGGGTGTTTAAAGCTCATTCAACTAGAGCAGCATCCACTTCTGCACCAGGGAAAATGGAAGTTCCCATTCAAGATATTATGGCTCAAGCCAGTTGGTCAAGCGAACAAACTTTCATATAGAAACTTTTATAATTGACCAGAGGGTTACTAAGTAAAATAAATAGATTAAATGAGAACTTCCAGTTTGAAATTTGATCTTTATTTTACGAGTAAGACGTAGGGAGAATTAACATGCCCTCCTCTCCCTCCCTTACTCAAATCTAGTGTAAGTTCTCAATTTTAACAGACTTTTCTGTTATGGACATACCGTCTTCAGTTCCAATCTACAGTTCAGTATGTCACTAACTTGAATCTGTCTGTAGTCACATTGCTGCTACTAAGTTTGACCGCGCAAGCACATGGCGGGAATCTATATCATGTTAATTCTCCCTACGTCTTACTCGTGAAATAAAGATCAAATTTCAAACTGTTAAGTTCTCATTTAATTTATTTATTAAATTGGAAATGATGAACTGAAATCAAACATCCTGAAGACTCCACAGTTTTTAACCTTTCAAATTTAGATCGAAAGATCGTTCATGTAGTACATGCTTGATCCACAGTTGCTTAAAATTCAATCAGTGGTTCTTAAATTATAATAGGATAGAAAATGAAAATAAATTGGTCTTGAATATAAAAATAGTGGGGGTGTTCTGCAAAGATTCAATGATCCAAGGTACATCCAGAAATACCAGTCACTTAAGCAATAAAATTAAGGCATGAAATGTAGATTTGTGAATAGTTTCGGGTTGTTACCCACATTTGGAATAACAATTATTTCCCTTATATTTTGTCCTTTCATTACACAGTTGTTCAACTACATGGCCGACACCTGGGTTGACAGCAACTTATGGCCACCAACCACGTGGAGCCAGTACCAGAGAGCGATAAGAACGAACAATGATGTCGATGGGTGGCACCGGCGCCTCAATGCCTGAGCCCATGGGAAGGCGTTGGGCCTCTACCAGATGGTGGGACTGCTCCAAAGGGATGCATCACTCATTGAAATCAACGTACGACTCGTCAGCCATCACTCATTGAAATCAACGTAAGACTCATCAGCCAGAGACGGCTGACAAAACGTCAGAAGAAAGTAACAACTGCAAGCCAGAAAAACATCTTCAAGCAGTGGGACCTGCATGAAAGCGGAAGAAAGACAACAACAGACCTACTGCAAGGATGTGCCACTTTGTATGGTAGCCCCCACATGTAAATTCCTTAATTGAATGAAATGAACAGTCGGTAAAAAGTGAAAACGTCACACAACCCAAAATACTAAGCAAATCGGAGTGTCCTCAATAAATCAAAAGTTTTACGACCTTCACATGAATCAAAAGTATTAACGTTGAATTATTTGTCACCTGATATTTTTTCTATGTCCGTGACAAGATCGAAGAAGCCACAAAATCTATCTACAATGGAAAACTTCAGAAAGCAAAAGACATACTCACTGAAGGTATCAAACTTCTCTAAAACGGCAGAAAATCCTAAAAATAGCAGATACTCATGGCTGGGACACAGTTAATTGCTATCTCTCTGATGACCTTGCTAGTGATTTAGAGGACGACAGGCATCTCTCTAAAGCCGTTCAAGAGGCCGGTTACAAACGGCGCAAAAAAGACACTAGTTGTTCAGGTGTTGCATTATTTGTTGTTAAGGTGTCGGTGACCGCACGCTCCCAAGTGTAAAACAATTATAAATAAATAAAATGATGATAACAATTTTGTTTGTGTTTATTTGTGTAAAGATGGGTGACAGAAATGAGATGGCAACCTCTCAGCCCCAAGGAAAATCTGCCCCATGTAAAGCAAAAGGAATCCACGGCAAAAGTTCTTAAAACCATAGTAGTACCAAATCATCTCCTCCATGATGTTCTCTTTGAAAAAGAAGCTCCAAAAAGGCAGCGCTCACAAAGACTGTGTTGTGGCATTTGGCAAAGCTGTGTTTACCTAGTCTGCAGGCACAGACTTTACTTTGGCACTACATTTTCGCAGCGCCTTGAGTCAAGACTAATCTTGTTGACTAGGGCACGTGCCACATAAAGTCTGCACATCTTCTGACAAATTAGTTCCCATGGTCAAAATCTGGCTCCTCCTACTATCAAAGGAACACTTATGATTGGCTAATGTGGAATGTCCATCTGTGTCCACAGGGAATCATGCCAGACTGTGGATAACAAGATAATTGCAGCAACAGATAAGGTCCAGCCACCCAATTAATTAAAAACAAGAAGACAATTTTCACTGTGTAGTGGTGATTTCTCCACTGATTTCATTTATCAACGATCAAGTACAATCAGCCCGCCAAAGAGGGATCAGCGCCGCGCACGTACAGAGCGCTGATTTTGATTCAACAGCGCCTCCAGCTCAACTGATCTTCCTCACACCTGAATGTGCGAGTCAACGGAATGTGCAAACAATTATGAAAAATAAGTTTTTCCAGGAGGGGGTGGCCTGTATCGCAGTTGATGAAGCCCACTGTGTTGTCAAATGGTAAGTGTTTGCAGCCTGTAGGCCATATACATTATGTTTTATTTTTGAAATATGATATGAATTTGAAATTATTTTGTTCATGTGTTGCTGAATGTAGACAGGAGTTTAAAGTGTCTTGTATCTAAACTCGGCATAAAACATTTGCATTGATTAAAGTTAGTTACCACGTCATTAACACCGCAAAGTAGGTCTTGCAAAAATCTGCCCTTATTGTGAATTATGCCAGGAAAATTTATGTCTATGTATTGTATGTGTGTTTCTTTTATTGTTTTAAAGTGTCAGTAGATCAGTAAGGTCTGGGATGATATTCTTGCATGGTGTGACGTTAGATCCGATGTTAGATCTCAAGCTGTCTTTAAGTTGTGTAATCCAGTTAAATTCATCCTTCAACAAAACCCAACCCTAACTTAGTACTTGATAGGAATAATAATCTGGATCGAACCCTGATTCCATCAAGAGAAATTAAATTGTCAAACAGGATTCAGTGCGACCAGCTTTACAAAGCACTGCCGTTTTGCAATAGAGCTGCAAATAGCTACAGTCCGACGTGTTCTCTTCTATGTCGGTCACAATAGGTCAGAAAATAATGACCAAAGCCTTGGCAAAAGTAGTGAAGATTGCTTGACAATCATCATCGGCATGGATGCGAGTTTCTGACCTTGTTATCCGTGATCAACAAATTGGATGATACACAATTCGGTCTGACAGTCACACAAACGACATGTCATGTGTTAAATTTAAATTTAGAGAGCATGTACATGTATTTGCAATTGCTTGTTGAACCAAAAATTGCTAATGTACAAAGTGATGCAGAAAGTGTGTTTCAATTGTAGCCTTTATAAAAATTGAAATAAATAAAATTTCGGTGTACTTATCCATCCAAAAGTGTCGGTGATGAACTGGGCTGAAAACCAACAAAAACAAAAGGTCAAGAAACCAAGAAATACAAATTGAAAAAAAAATATATAAAAAATTAATTTAGATTAGGAAATTTAAGTGTTGGGACATTGTAAGAAATGTCATCAGCGATAGTTACACCAAAACTGGCACTCTTTCTTTTCGTAAGTTACAGGAAAAACTGTAATTTTCATGCATGCATTTGCATAATTACGTTGCTTATTTTAAACAATAAACAATGTATATTTTCTCAAAATTTATTATGCAGTCATCTATTTCACATGCAGCTTTATGCAAAATTTGGTGGCAATTCCGGGATCCGATGCTGAGATCTGGGGTGGAGGGGCATAAGATAGGAGTGACAATTAAGATTATTAAAAAATAGAGTTAAATCAATTTAAATGAAAGAAATCATAGGCCTATATTTTCCTTTCTACAAAAAAACAACAACACCAACTATGTTTTCCATCCCAAGATATAACCAAATATGACATTATTCTTATAATACACTCTGAGTGCACTTCTTTGCTAATGTTACACTGTATTAAAATTATGAATTACAGTTGGCTGCTTTTCTTTTTTTCTGTATGTACAGGGGTCCAGAATTCAGGCCAGAGTACACCAAACTGGGACGACTACGTTCAATTTTTCCAGTAATCCCCTTGGTAGCTCTTACAGCCACGGCGACAAAAGCTACTCAAACTGAAATCAAGTCATCTCTCCTGATGAGGAAGCACTAAACGTCGTCGGTTATTGTTCTGCCTAACAGGGAGAACATTAAAATATCAATACGAAAGAGAGGGGACCAGCAAATAGACAGCTTAATTGTACCGAGACTTGGCACACAATATCATAAGAAGTGGCAGAACGTCATGTATAAACTGATAATTTACTGCTCTTCCCTCACAAAACTACACACATTGTATGATCACATTTTATCGTTTCTGGAAGACAACTGTACTGCACAAGAATATCTGTTTGGGAAGGATTTGATCGTTAAATACCACTCGGAAGCTCCAGACTCCTCAAAAACCCGGATAACGACTTCCCTTCAAGAAGGAAATGCTGGCCCGGTACATCTGATTTTAGCAACAATATCGCTAGGAATGGGAATAGATAATCCTGCTGTTCGTGAGGTAATTCACGTTGGATGTCCTGCCGATTCGGAAGCATACACGCAGGAAATTGGACATGCATCCAGAGATCAACAAGTCGGACATGCCATTATGTAACTATGTGAATGGCCATGACAGAGCAAGGAAGCTGTCAAGAAAGAAATGAGACTATTCTGCATTAACTGTACCGAATGCAGGAGGAAATTGTTGTCACAACATTTTTCGTCTGCTCCTGTCCATGCAGTAAACCCACTGCGCACATGTTGTGACATTTGTTCTCAGACCTGCTCATGTGACACTTGCCTTTGTACGGAGTAGCTATAACACAGGGCCTATGGAAGTACTAGTCTGCAGCACAGGTTGTTCAGACCCTGATTTGCATAACACGACGGACAAAGGTTTGAGCCTTCAAACTAGTTTTCACCAGGGCTGCCACTCAAAATTTTGATTTCCCCCTACGCCGCATGCATATTTTCCGCTAAGGACACCACTTTTCCCCTAGTTTGAAGGCTCAAACCTTTGTCCATCGTGTTACGCAAATCAGGGTCTGAACAGCCTGTGCTGCAGACTAGTACTTCCATAGGCCCTGTGTTATAGCTTCTCCGTGGCACGTGCCCTAGTCAGCAAGATTAGTCTTGGCTCAAGGCGCTGCGAAATTGTAGTGCCAAAATAAAGTCTGTGCCTGCAGACTACTCTTCCCCTACGCATAATTAACCATATTTTCGCATACGAACCTATGTTTTCTCCTACAAAATCGACTTTTTCCCTACGAAGGTATGTTTTCCCTAAAAACTAACCTTAGAAATGCAAAATATTGATCACAATTTCTTCTGCGGAGATGGACAAAATGGGCGAATATAATCGGATTCCTTTGGAAAAATTATGAATATTTCTGAAAATTGTCAAAACCTCCTACATCCCCTACAAATCATCAAAAAACCCTATGTATCACCTACGGAAGGTCATTTTCTCCGTAGGTATCCCCTACAACCTATGCATGGCCAAAATTCCCTACGGTAGAGGATTTCCCCTACGAGTGGCAGCCTTGGTGTTCACTAGTGATGAGGGTTCTTAATCTGAAAACTCTATTGTACTGTATACATGTACAGACTCTGTATTTGACTATTTGACTCCAGGTCCATACTTGACAAATGTTACTGATTGAAACATGATCTTATTATCAAATCTTATCATACATATATATTAACGAAAATGCATGCTTATAGGAATTATTATAAATTTTACAAACAGGAATTCCTGTCATTTGGACATTCCAGCATTAGGGAACATATATATGAACTCAAATTTGTAACTGGAGGTAAACCTGATATTTAAGCCATTTTTCGCAAACGTATTTGTCTCTCGCCTCATAGCCTGTGTTATGTATAACGGTCAAGGATGCAACTCGTAGGGGAAATCCCCTACCGTAGGGGATTTTGGCCTTGCGTAGGTTGTAGGGGATACCTACGAGGAAAATGGCCTTCGGTAGGGGAAACGTAGGGGGTTTTGATGATTAGTAGGGGATGTAGGGGGTTTTGACAATTTTCAGAAATATTCTTAAATTCTCAAAGGATTTCCAATTATATTCGTCCATTGTGTCTATCTCCGGAGAAGAAATTGTGATCATTATTTTGCATTTACTAAGGTTATTTTTAAGAGGAAAAATACCTTCATGGGGAAAATGTGATTATTGTATGGGAAAACAGGGGTTCGTAGGGGAAAATTGGGTGAATGAGACGTAGGGGAAAAGTGGTATGCATAGGGGAAAACACGCATGCGGCGTAGTCAGAGCAATCATGGGGTCTACTAGTCTTCCATCGTTTCCTCCATTCAACGTATGTCAGACCCCACAACGTCATCGGCCCAAGATGGGACAAATATGTTAAACGTTGAGAAATCGCTTTTATTGGGTTCAATATCACGAATGATCATCAAAAGAGAGCATTGGTCTTATATTATGCGGGTGACGAGGTCACCGACATATTTGATGCACTGTCCAGCCCGCAGGCACCAGTTATCAAGATGCGAAGAAAGCATTAATTGGCACACTTCTGCCCTGATAAAGAAGCAAACACTGAATTTGAGAGATTCATCTTTCGCCAAACAAAGCAGCAGACTGATGAAATCGTTGGAGATTTTCACATCAGACTTCAATGCTTGC